>VDFB02193867.1:709815933-709847854 GCA_007258455.2 Sequoia sempervirens | reverse complement strand
AAGAACTTTCACAAATATAATCAAACAAATCATTCATTTTGTGCATATCATCAAGTTCTTGGAAATTCCACCGAAGAATGTCAATCCTTAGGCAATAAAAATAACTTCTTGATTTTTGTGAGGCACTATCACTCTTCCATGTGTTGATACACCTATTCATTATAAATGATAAACTCCCCTCTATTTATGTTTCTCTTCACTATGTGGAATTTTTAGCTCCATGTATTTTCTCATTTCCATTCATGGTCGTACAATCTTACATGCAACCATACTTCATCAATGGTGTAAACATGATCTCAAGCATGGTTGTTCTTGCCTCTACACTTTGGGGGAAAGGATAACTGGTTCTAGAGGTTTGCAACCTCCTTGAGGACTCCTCTTGAGGATCCCCTCTCCTATTTCTTTCCCCTTTGTTTCCTTAAAATATCAGCATAGCAAGCATGCTAACATTTTAAGGGGGGCATATCACCTATCCATTTTCATACATTAACATCTTGTGAGATTTGACTTATTAGTGTGCCCCCTCTTGTGGTGGTATTGTTCATAATGTCCCCTGGGGCTTGGTTATCAAGTCAACCCCCATGACATTAAAAATTTATGCTCTCCCTAAGGCATGGTTATCAAACTATGGCATTAGACATTTATGCACTATTCACAATCACCTAGCATAACGCAACTTCCTAGCCTATGAATTTGTGTATTTTACATGGACACCTATCATAATGTAGCTTTCTAGCCAATAGATCCATGTATCTCATGAGCCACCTAGAATAACACAATGTGCTAGCCTTGTGTGCTTTATGAGATCCTTATTTATCATATCCATGGTCACCTAGCATAATACAACTTGCTAGCTTGTGGTCCATGGGGTGCTTTTAATGTGCATGACCTTTTTTTGTATTAACTCTTTTTAGAATTATTCTGTGTTTGTGCATTTGAGATATGATGTTTGGTAATTGAGACAACCTTACATACTAAGGTCTCCTTGTAGCACCCCTCTATTTTGGCTCTTTTGATCGGATAGTGTTTTTTCTTTGTTATGCTTTGTTTTTGTTAATACTTTGACTATGGAACTTGGTTACTATTTAATCGCAAACTGTAAAGCAATGTGAATGTTATATTTTGATGTGATGGTATTTTACTCTGATGTTATCATTATGGCATGCTTTGAATTAGCTTAGCAAATATTTAATTAATGATGCTTTATGCTTTTGAGTATATTATTGATGTTAGATTCATCAGTTAGTAATTATGTATTGGTGAAGGGGATGGGATTGTACCACTCGCTTGCAAGCACCCTACGATTCCGAGATTTCCTCTTCACGGTGTGGTTTATTATATTATAGATATATATGTATGTTCGACATACTCTTTGTTCGCAGGTTGACAGGTACAGGACATCGACTCCACCTGGTTTCACAGGTTTGAGCGTTTCCATTGGCTAACAGTATTCGATTGGGAGATAGTAGCTAGGTTTTATGTGCCAAGTCATCACCCTAGTCATAGTGTGTCGTCGAGTTTTTAGTTGAGTTAAGTTGCTTCTTTGTTGTTCTTCTCTCCTTGATTTCATTTAATTGCAAGTTGGAAAAGGTAAATAAATGGCTTTATGTATTTAAGTTGTTTATTAAATTTATCTGGTTATAATGTTAGATATGTTATTTAATTTATTAATTAATTTAATCTAATTAATAACATAATATAATCTTGGATTAGATTTATGTTATTGATTAATTAAATTAATTGTGTGGAATTGAATTAAGTTATTCATTTTGGAATTTAAAAGTGTTAAATGATTTTTGAAAAGAAAATTTTAAAAGTTGTAAATTCTTTTGAAATGAAATTATTAAAAAATTTAAAGTCTTTTTGGAAAAGAAATTTTAGTTTTAAATTTTCAAAAAAAGCAAAATATCCTCAAAATGGATAGAGGGGAAATAACTATGGTGGTTGTGGGATATTTTGGGGAAAGTTGACTAAATTTGGGGAAGATATTTCATTCTAAAAAAAAAAAATTGGTTGTGAAGAAGGAAGGATTTTCTCTTATTGTGGATGCACTTTCGATTGGGGTGAAGATTTGGAAAGATTTTGGAAGAATTGGAAATTGCAGCTCAACTTTAGTCTTCTTCTTCAAGTTTCCAACAGGTTCTTTTTTGTTTTGTGTTTATTGTTTCGAAATTTAGGATCTTCAATATTGAAAACTTGTTTGGAAATTTTTTTTTGAAAACCTGTTGAAATCATGGAAAAAAGAATTTAGATTCTTGAAGAAAAACAATCTCTAACAACAAAAAAAATTCTTGCAAATCAAATTCTAACAATAGGAAATTCAAATGAGAACATAAGAAATTAGAAAAAATATTTGTTCTTTGTCAATTTTTTTTGTAGAAATAATTTGTTCAATTTGACTGTAAAATGTAAAATATATATATATAATGTAAAATATATATATATACATATATATACAGTAACAAGGGATTTATTTAAAAAAAATTTATAAAATAAATGTTTTTTTAATGTAATTATAGGGGGTGCTAGGGGAGCAGCCCCCACAACAAGGGGCAGGGTTTGACCCTGCAACCCCTGCGTGGGAAGTAGTTTGTGTTTTCTTTTTTTAAAACATTTATTTTAATTTAAAATATAAATTTTTATATATTTATATATAATATGTAATATATTATATATATATATAATATATATTATGTATATATATATGATTATTTATATATGTTTTATAATTTTTAAATATAGGTATATATATATATATATTTTATATATGTTATATATTATTTTAAATATATATATATAATATATATATTATATATATGTGTGTGTGTATTTTATTTGCTTTTTAAATTGGCAAAATTTGGGTTATTAATGAGTTGGAATTTTAATTGAAAATATAAATATTTATTTAAATAATGTTTACAGGTTTAAATATATTTATATTTAAATACAATTATTTTAAGGTTATCTTATTATATAAGATGTAAATATTGATTTTATAATGGAATGATTTCAGTGGGAAATGGGATTCTTATATTTAGATTTTATTGGGAAACTGAGGTAGACCTTTAGATTTAAATTTATAATTGCTTGTCAAATGTTCAAGTAGTTAGTTAATAAGGGAATGTTTTTAAGGGAAATAATTATCCGTTTTAAATGAAATGAAAATTTGTAAGAGAACGATGTTATGATAGTTTAAATATTATTTGGTTGCAAACAAATTTATGATAAGACTAGTTATTTTCATGTAATGTATAATTGAGGGAAATTATAGAGATAAACAATTAGTTATGATTTGTTCTTATCTTATGAAGTAAATTGTCTCAAATTAGAAATAATTGAACAAAGTTTTATTGTTAAATTGGATTTAAGAAATCTAAATATTAGAAGTTTTATTTGCCTGAGTTGCTTTTAACTTGTGTTTTTCCTATTATGTTTGTTGGGAAAAATGGGCTAATCGAGTTAGTAAGTCTTCCAGAGGAGTTATTCTTTATTGGGACGTTTTATGTGATGGTTCGATTTGTGAATTGCTTTGGGTAGTGCACGTGGGTTTAGCTATTGGAACACCCGGTTACTACGAACGGGTTGTGTGACCTTATGTCTTAAGGTTGGTGTTTGTTATCAGTTTTGGTGCATCTAGTCTACCCATTGAACTTTGGTTTTGTACCGTGTGTGTTGTCAATAGGAAAGTGGCTCTAGGTGGGGGTCCGACACACAAAGGGGCGCTAGGGTAACTCACTTAGGGTTTAAGTAAGTGATAACTTAAAAATAATTAATGAAAAACTTTCAGACTAACTAAGATAATGAATGCCTCTATCATGACTCATGAACTTATTAAGGCTTGACATAAGACAAGAAGCACAGTTTGTATGGGGGTCTGACGACTGGTAGAGGCAAGCCAGGGTAACCCCAAATGGGGGTTCGGTAGCCTAGGAAGGTTGAGCCAGGGTAACTCATAGCAAATGATGTGTGACACTCTCTCTATGACAACCATAAGTCAATTTTGTTGTACTGTGTAGTGGCTCATTGGTATCTGGAAGCATTGTAACCATTGTGTTAAGTGATGTTGTGTTTGTATTCGATTCAGCTCAGTATATGTTTTAGCCTATGTCTAGAGGTAGATGGTCTTGTCTATAAATCCTTGTTACTATCTCCTGGCACGGGGGGGTGAGCCTTCGGGTATCACTTGGTTGGGTGGAACATGCACCTTTCTCCGTTGGGTTTTCTTCTTGTTCGTGTGGACAAGATTTCCAGTTAGAGAGCTCATGGGATCCAGTTTCATTTCATGCTTTATTCTTTTCAGTCGAATCTTGTAATTTATTACCCCTCATTTGAATCGAGGTGGAAGATGTATTATGTAACCATGATTTTTGGGTTTACCTCATTCGAGGAATGAGAGTTGTAATCTTATTGTTCAATTATGTTATTTGGAATCATGTGGTATTTCTTATTCTTTGATGTAATTTAACATGTATGGAATGTATGTGTTTCTTAATTCGTTAAGTAATTAAATGTTATAGTTTCAATTCATGTTTCTTGTTTGGATTTTAAAGTAATCTCAGTCTCATAACCTTAGAGGTTGTTGCAATGGGTAGTGAACTTGCATGTTATTTGTACTTAAACAAAAAAAAAATAGTACGTTTGAGTAGTTAATTGCAACTTCCTCTAGGGTTGTGTGGCGAGGCATTACACTCCTTACCTTTTCAACTCAAATCTTTAGTTTTACATAATGTATAATAACATTGTTGTTATATGCTTCATGTTTCATGTTTTCTCCATGTTTATGTTGTTCTTTCTTCTTGTTTGTAGCATTTATACCTCATTTATTCCTTGTTTACCTCATGTATTCTGTGTGTTTTCCTCATGTATTCCATGTGTTTTATTTGTGTATTTTGTGTGTTTTTTTATGTATTTCATGTGTTTTTTGTGTGTATTCCTCATATACTTTGTGTTTTCCTTATGTATGCTTTTGTGTACTCCATTTTTCTCATTGTATTTCCTATGTATGATTAAATTTTACCTTGTCTTTTGTGTGATATATCTACTTTATGTTTATCTTGACTTTGTGGATTGGTAGGATCCTAAGTTTATGGGATAGTACATCCTCTCAAGTTAGTGTCATTATGTCTCTTCATTGATTTGATAAAGAAATCTATTTTATTCATTCCTTTAGTGTGAGTATGAACATAAGATCACACCTCACTAAAGTGGGGGCTAAATGTAGCGTCATAAATTTTCACTCTTGACAATTTCACACTATGTTGACACCCTATTTTGGATATACAATTAATTATATTAAGTTGCTCATCTTGGGTCTAAATTGGGAAAATAAACTTAATTCCTTGACATCCCTAGAATTTTGGGCCAAAAATCCCTAGACTAGAGTGTTGGGATCCCTAGTCCTAAAAGTTTGATTTCAAATTATTGTCAACTTTTGGGTCATCCTTTGGTGACTTAAAAATGATCTCAGGTCAGCCTTAGTCCAAAAAAATCATTTAAGATGCATATATAGACAATTTTTCCCTCTCATTTGAACAGTTATAACAATCTATTGTGCTATGTGACTAACCTCTTTCAAGTCTTCAAGGAAATTCATGCATTATCAATCAACTCTTTGTGGAAACTTATGGTGTGACATCACTTCGACAGGGTTTTCATGCATAAGGTAACATTATCAATTGCCATTTATTGATTATGGTCATTTATTGTTTATATTTCCTCTGTCTGGCCTAGGTCATGTGATTTATACCATCATAATTTGTTGTTGTGGAGGTGGAAACACCAAAACTAGGGTTTGATTGAAGCAAACTCCTATATAGCACAAATTTTCCCCTCTTTGCATGTGTGTGGGTCATATCTAGAACTTTTGTTAGACACGAGTTATAGAAGAGTAGAGAGTAGATAGTACTAGAGTGATCCAGAATTTGAAGACCCAAAAACAAGCAGACTAGGGAACCTAGTTATCCCTACATTTTAGGAACATCTTTCTATCATAGGTTCCTTTATGTCTACACAGTTCAAATTGTGTTTGAATTACTAAAAAAAATTGTTTTCGTCTGTGCAATCATTTGTATTTTTAGATGTAGGTTTTGTGTCAATTAGGTTAATAAAATCACACATCAAATTTTCTCTCTTTGCAACAAACGAACCAAACTTGAGCATATTGGCTCTCCTTTGAGGTAGTTAGCCAATCATAAAACCCTATCTATTATGTGTTCTAATGTTAAGTCCAAAAGGAAAAGCTAAATCTAAGCTAATTCGCTTGTTGGATCTTGGATCTCTTTTCCACTTAAAAAGATTATTACAATGTATGTAATTTTTTTCAAATGCTACCACATTCTCTAACATAATTTATAATCACAACATTAAATATGCTAAAGGGAATTTTTGAAATACCTTGAACATGTTGTGATTGTAATCATAGTAATAGCTAAATACACCAAATCCATACAAATTTAAGCAATATTTAAGTAACTAAGCTACAATCCCAATGAAATATTTGAAAACCATTAACAAAGAAGCCATTTAAACAAAACCATGAAGAAATGCATAAAAAAATCCTAGCTAAATGATTCAAACCTTATCCCATTAGGGGATTGGTGTTGCATTGATGTGGAATGACAACCCTTTCAAATCCCTTTGATAAAATGTGTGTCTAATCAAAATCCATTGATGAAAACTAAGCTAATATTGAAGAAACTAGTTTAAGGATGGATGAAAAGGCTAATAATGGATGCAAGGATGAATAAAGATAGTATTCAAATGTGTAGCATAAATTTTCTTAGATGGAAGTGGATCCATTTCTCTCCAAAATGTGAGGTATTTATAGGACAAAATGGTGAATCAAGGGTCAAGATCAAATTGATCAATCAATGGTTGAGATACAATCAGAGGTGAAGGAATGGATCAAGGATTCTCATCAATGGATGAGAATGCAAGATCACATAGATCAAGGAGTCAATCAATGGCTCACAATGATTCAAACACACTTTCAAATTTGTTAGAAAGCTTGTTATAGAGTTTGTTACAAAATAATATTCCTTTTTATTTAACTTGAATATTCTCATGCAAGTGGATAGGTGAGGTAAAATTAGTAATTAGTCAATTAAAACAATGTTTTAGTTGTGGAAGTTGAGTGAATTTAGGATTATCATTAAATAATTTATTTATTTAATGAAAAGGGGCTAAGTGACATTTAATTAAATGATTTAGATTATTAAATTAAATGAGAGGACATAAGGGGGTTTAATTTAAATAATTTTCATTATCCAATTAAACAAGATGAAACATTAGTGTGAAACGGGGTGAATTAACCTAATGAAATTAATTAGATTAATAGATGAAAATGATACATTTAATTAAATAAGTAGGCTTATTCAATTAAACAGTCGAAAAGAAGATGAATTTTAGGATGAAACGATGTTAGTGACTAGATTACAGTGTATAATATCATTCAGGACAATTTTAAGTGTCTACACATGTACTTATGACTCTAGAGACATTATCTTTGCAACACTTTCTACCATGGTACCTTTGGACATTTGATGATTTTCGTAGCACTCCTACAACTAACTTTTAATGATTGAAACTCTACAAAGCATTGATGCTTCCTCTACCTTTAGAAAAAAATTGACTTATAAAAATGAGTCTCAAAATACCAATATACCTTTGGGTCAAAACCCTAATATGTAAAATTATAGTGCATTTAAACTAATGGTTGAAAATAAATCCCACCCAAACTGGGTGTTCTAGATTGAAAGAGGAAAATCACATTTTTTTTTAGAATTTGGGAAAAATGGTGTCCTTAATGTGATTTGGTGGAGCACTTGGAAGAGAAGTGCGTCATTAAAAATTTTACAACAATTAAAAAAAATTATTGCACTTTATTAGACCTTTGAAAGATGAAACACTAAAATTATCATACCCCCAACAAAGGAACAAGGAAATTATTGAGGATTAGGCCTTATACTTACCATATACCACATACCATCTACCAATTGGATTTTTAAGTCACCAAATCATTCATCTCCAAAACCTCGACAAGGCATTAAGCCATCAAACATTAGGCTTCAAACATCCATCATGTCACATGCCAAAGAGGAAAGAGAGAAGGGAACCTCTGAAACACCAAAATTTGAAAGGAAGGGAGTGATTGGGAAGTCAAGATTCAATGCAAAGCTTGGTCAAGTACTAGGTAAAGGGAAGTTCAAATGACCAACCCTCGAAGGGGTTAGGAAAAATCTCAAAAAAGTGAGGTAAAGTTTTTGGGATTGGGAATTGGGAATACCTCTTGATCAATACCAGAGAGGGAAAGAAGAATAAGGGGTGTCAAAATTCTAACCTCTGATAAAGGATGAAGCTTCAAGGCACAAGGAATTGATGGAAGGAAGCACACTAAAAATGGATGTAGGAAAGGAAGAAGTTGACAGCATGAAAGTTCGATAGGTGGAACACTTAGGAAATTTTCAAAGTGGACTCAATGCTTCGAGGAGGCATTAAAATGGAAGGTGAAAGAAGAACGAGATCAAGGGAGTCATCAATAACCTAAAATTCCAAAAAACTTAACACTTAGACCCTTTTAAGTTCAAACTTTGAGGATTGAGGAGACCTTAGGAAAAGGGGACTCAGTTTGGTATGCAAGGAAGACAAACCCCAAAGACCTAAAATTCCAAAAAACTCAACACTTAGCTGAATTTACAAGGGTATGAGAGAGGAGTAAGGGTTGATAGGGAAAGCGTGCAAGTAGAAGGAACACCGAAACCTTGACATCACAACATAGAAACTTATTCAATTTTGGATTCTATGGTTTGATTTTTTGACTTAGGAACAAACATGTGGGGGAAATATAATATCTAGAGGTATAATAAAAATAATAAGACAAACCATTCATTTTTTTCTCAAATTAGTTATCAATGGGTCATATACTACTAAGATACAAGAGGGGGAGGGACTCAAGAAAATTTTGACACAATAAAATTGAGTCCCAACATTGGCTCTAGTTAGAGATGTGTGTATGGTAAAGGCACAGGGTAAATGCAGGAAGTTGGGTCCACTTATAGGGGAAGTGGCATTTTTCAACTTTAAAACAAGTACACATTCATTTGTTAGAATATTTAACCATTTTAAAGTGGTCACTCATTCCAAAAATTTCAAAACTCACAATCAATGTATTTCATTTGGATTTAGGCTCAGAAAAGGCATGGTAAACCAACCCTTAGCCTTGGAATTGCAAGTACAAGGTCATGGCAATGTCAAGAGAAAAAATTGGATTATTTTTTCTATTTTTTAATTAATTTCTAAGGAAATTGGTCCATAAACTTGAAATTTTAGGTTTCTATTATTCTTTATAAAATTTAATTTTTACAATTTTCTTGTAAAAAAAATATGACATCAATCTACAAATTTTTTTTACACAATGAAAAAAAAATCAAAAAATGATTAGTTTAGGTCAAATTATGGTGTTTATACACGAGGGTTTTCAAAAACAACAATTAGGGCCAATAAAAAATTAATAAAAATATATATTTAAAAAAAATATATAAAAAAATCCTCATCAATCTTCAGTATAATACACATCTTTCCCTAAAAGTAATTATTAAAATAATTTTATTTAGGTCAAATTATGGTGTATGTACATGTACATGGTATGGTCCTAAAAAAGTGACTTTTAAAAGTGGTTTGTATGCATGCCTATTTAAAATTATTTTGTGTCATCTGGGTATTAGAATAAATTACATATTTGAAAATTAGACTCAAACTACTAAATTTCATACTTCTGAAATTTTTTAAGATTCAATGTGTAAGTGCTTCAAATTTTTAGTCCAACTATGAAAAATTCTAAAAATCAAGAAAAACACTTCCATTTTTTAACATTTTGTGGACCCAACTTCTTGTACTTACCCCACAATGAGGATCCAAAATCTCCATACAAACCAAAATTTTCACTATGGCCAAAACAAATGTCACCTTGGCCACAAGAGTCAAGACTACTTGGAAAAAACATCAAGCAAAATGAAAGATGTAACATTGCACTCACTAATCAAATTTTGCAACTCTACTATTAAGAAATGTAGTGCTTCAAATGTTGACCATACATGGGCAAGTCAATTAATTATCCTTCTAGATCCATGAGGCAGTAGACATGAATTTTGTACCTCTCAACTATTCCTTAAGGTCCAATCCATAAGGGATTGAAATTCCCATGCTTTCCCTTATCCTCTGACTTAGTGTTCCAAAAAATAACCAAATCACCAACTTGAAACTCTCTTGGTGATGTCCTTTTATCATGTAGATGCTTCATGATTTGTTTGTGCTACACATTTTTGTCTTGAGTTTCTCTTTGTTTCTCATCCAACTCACCCAATGTCATGACCCATAGGGATACTATTGCTTGTAATTTTGGAACTCAATATTTAAACTTTCTCATTCTTCTTGTTGTGTTAACCTTGGTGTCATTAAGTTTACCGCGGTCTTCATTATTTTTTTAATGCTTCTAAGGCTTGAATAATACAAGATGTTTGTTTCAATTCTATCTCTCAGTGATGGTTTTCATCCTACTCAAATAAATGAACAATATCAAGGTTGCTTTTATTTATTAGGATAAAGAAACTCTTCTTAAACAAAAGTATGTATACCCAATGGTAATGACCTCAGAAAATGGGAAGAGCCTACTAATTGTATATGAGATTTAGAAAGAGAGAGAATATTCAAAGGTATTCAAAGGAGAAAAGGAGAGAGAGAGAGAGAGAGAGAGAACTAAGTGAGGTCCTAGGTAAAGAAGACAATAAAGACCTAGAGCACCAAATGATGATAGACCATACAAATTTTATGGCAGAGATATTAAAGTACAATTATGATGGGAAAAGAACTTTAATAAAGGTACAAGTGATTAAACCAAAAGCATAGTTTAGAAGGCGATCCCTAAAAAACCACAATACTATGAAGACTATAGTGTCCATTCAATCATTGAGAGAAAATATATGTTAGGAAATAATGCATTCAACCCACAATCTTAATCCATTTCCTACATAACCCCATGAGAGAAACATGCATACAAGTAACCATAATGCATATACCAAATAGACATGCCACAAGATAGCACAAGATATACCCTTGGAAAACCCTCAATAGGGAAAAACCCAGCCTCCAAAAGCATCCATACTCCATCATATTATTCAGCAATAAATAAATACAAGAGTTACAATGAATACCTCTGAAGCATCAAACCTCTCAATGCATCCTCATGTGTCCAAGCATGAATCCACACATCCCATGCCATGCTTCACATATTCACTCCTTAGAAAGACTCAATAATAACAACTCACTCACCCAGACAACCTTAACCACTAAACATGTGCTTGCTTTTATTGATTCAAGCTCACACAAATACAACCAAATGGTAAGATAAAACCATGTGCCACAAAACTATGTGAACAAAAAGCTACTAATCCCTTATTTAATATTGAGTACTAAGTTTTCACTTTATTAATACTTCCCCAATATTAAATTATTATCACATGTCTCCTACACATTAAATAATAATACAATGTTACAATACAACATACAAGTGGTCCCCAAATAATTACCTAGTGTGATTAACCATGCCACCTAGGTGTATCACAACTAAATAATTATTTAATTAAAATATTATAATATATCAAATTATGAAATGGTGTACAACACCGTATCCCAACAATATATTCATCATGGAAATCCTGAGACACAGTCATAGCAAGTTGAATCTTCTAATTCTCAAGATAATAAAACAGTTGGTCAAAATGTGAGACAATGTATGCCATAGTGCTAATTATATGCCAATACACTTGTGCACACTGGAATCACCATAGACACAAATTTTGAGGATAATTTACCAAGGTTACTATATATCACAAAATAAATGTGTATGGTGTGAATAATATATGGCACTACCTTATAGACTTAAGAGAAATTAAAGATTTTTCAGGTTATTAAAGAGGAGGCAAAGTAGTGTAGTCACAAGCAATTAGAAAAAGACTTAGATATGGTCTTTATACAGGAGGAAGCACGAAGAGGTTTAGTGTTTTGGCATCCTACAAGAGTTATTGTTAGGCACCATATTGAATATTTTTAGAAGAAAACTCATATATAGCATGGTTATGAGCTTCCTTATACGCCACATGTGGCCAAAGCTAATCTTTGGAAGGTAGGTGGATATTTATAGTTTTACAAAGAAATGTGTTTGATTAAATGTTATAGATATCTAGAAACATGAATAAGGTAAGTAATCTACCAAGAGGTATTAAGTGGAATGGGGCCAAATTATTTAATCTTCACTATTTGTGCCATGAGTAATTTTTGAATTTTTAGCTTTGTCAATAATATGATTCGAGGTGAAGCTAATATAACACTTTATAGTGGTTCTCATACACTAATTATTGTGATTGGATTGAGTCTTTATAACAGACAGAGAATTATCACAAGGAAATAAAAACCTTGAATAAGCATCATGTCTTTGGAATACCAATAGAAATAAATTTTGTTATGGGAGTAAGGATTGACCACATTCTAAGAAACTTATTCCAGAGAAAGAAGACAAGAGTGGTAGGGTTGATAACAAAGAAATTATAATGATATATTATCTCTAAAGACCTCTAACATGTGGATTCAAATATTTTTTATTCCCAAATATGATCTTTAGGGACTTGTTTAGTCATAGGACAAAAATGGGAATGTAATAATCCCATTTATTAAAGTTGAAACAGATAGTGATACCTATAATGATAAAGTTAACAATAATAAAGGGAAAAGTTCATATTGGACTCAACAATAGTGTATTAGCATAATTGATGGTAACATTTGAGTCTATAAGCGATAAGATGGTTCAAGAGCTCATACCCATAGCCTAGACAATATTGACCCCTTCATAGTATATTTGGTGTCAAAAATTACACCCTATACCAATTTCACACTTACACATGGCACCCAACGCATTTGTGATCAACGTACTTCCTTACCACCTTCTCAACCAAATCTTCCGCAAGCACCTAAACCTTCAGTCAAGTAACAAAGTGATTATAATCTTATTGAGCAACTTCGTGTTACTCTTGCCAAGATCTCACTTTGGGATTTTCTTCAAACTACCTTGGTTTATCAAGGTATGCTTTAGGAAGCTCTTCAAAAGGTTCTTTTACCCTCTTTGATTGGGCCAACAGATGTGAATATATTGATATTGTAACGTTGAAAACTGTCACCCTTGACAATTTCACACTATGTTCTACTCCCCTTAATTTATTAGACCTAATTAAGCACCCAATTTCCCAAATTATGCATTTTATGCCCTATTTTTAAAAATTACCGAGAAATTGTAAGCATAAAACAAATTCATTCATTTGATACTTTTCCCTCGACACCTTGATTTTCAAAAAATAGGGCAAGGACAATGTCGTCCTATGGTGACAGTGTCCCCCTATTCTACCTAGTCTCAAGTTTGAATATGTCAGTGTCGGTATTTTACCATTTCCAATTCAAGTTGTAAATGTTAGCTATTGAGATATAATTTGTGGGAAATTGAATAAATGCTTATAAATACATAATTATTGCATCATTTGAAAATTAAGTGAAAGTATTGAGGATCAAGAGTAAGAATTATCATCAAGAGCTTTATCAAGCAAGTCAAGAGTAGCATTTCAGTGATTTATTATAGCAATTCAATATCCAAGCATCATCTCAAATATTAAGTGATTTCATGTGTGTTCATGTTATCATTGTTTGTGAAGGCTAAACATTTTGTAGGTCTCCAAACAATTCAAGCAAGATTCAATACCTTGAGGTGATGTGCATGACTTCAATCCTTCAAGGAAGCCATTGAAGGGTGGTTTCAAGTTTGGAGGAGATTGAAGGAAGCTTGAATATCCATTTTCCATTGTTGCATTCAAAGACCTACACCTTGAAAAGCCACAAAAACTCACTTACAAAATTATCTAACAGTGATCCAATAAATTTATAGGTGGAATCAGAAATATCGGATCCAACATTAGAGGACTGTGAAAATAGATTTAGAATATCCCTACAAGGACATTGTCTCCCTTGGGTGAATATGTCCTCCTATTTAAATTGTCTCTAAACTTATAGGACAGATGCACAAAACTCTTCCCTTCTCAAATATGCTTGCAAACTTCTAATATAATTTTCTAAATGTCAGAATATTGCATTTTTATATATTAGGGAACAGTTTAATTGAGTTAATCAAGGAAAATCAATTCCAATTCACATCTAACCCCCACAAAGATGTAGATCCAAGTCTGGTTGACTCACCTTCATGGTTGAAAGTCAATCTAATCACCTTATTGATTTTCATCCTAATGAAACCCTAGAAAAAGAAATTTGATCCTAAGTTCTTCACATTAGACTTAGGATCACCTTTGCCAATAGTGGCATAGTATGATGGTTAAGTTGTTATGGTGTTGTTCTTTCCATCAAGGTTCAAATCCCTTTGGGGTGTAATTATTGAATGTTTAAATTAGGGGTGAGGTCTCACATTTGTGACCTCACCAATTCATAGCTCTAGATCAAAAGTGTTTACCCCTTAAGAAAAGACTTAGGATCACCTTTTTTCTATGTTTTAGATAAGATCGTATGCAAAAGGATTCACCAGATATTACAGTCTATCCACACGAACTCACACCTCCAAATTTGCAAAATCAAGAAAATTCATTGATGATAATTGTTTACATTTATAATGTCAACATTAGGTGAACTCTCATTGATACCAATTTGAAACTCAATGTTTGTAGTCTCGATCTATTTCCTAAGATCAATTTTGATTGAATTTCTTTTACAACATCTTTATTTATTTGTGGTTTTGATAAGACTGGTCGACAAGCTTTGGGAACTGTCATTTTTCCCTTAAATATAGGATCAGTCACTGTTCTTACCCTAGTGTATGTTATGCCAAGACCTTTACCATATAATCTCCTCTTGGGTAGACCTTGGATTCATGCTTTAGGAGCAGTCACTTCTACCCTTCATGGTTTTGTTAAGTTTTTTGTTAACAATCAAGTAAATATGATCAAGGTTGACCATGATGTTATGTATTTGTGTAAAATGGAAACAATTGGTCATGCTTTGGTTACACCTACCTTTTAGAATTAAATTTTAACATTATCTTCTAATTTGTCAATATCTACTCTTGTGGTGTCTCTTGAAAATTATTCCCTTGAGAAGAATGTCACTAAAGAAGATCCTCCTAAAGAAGAAATTCCTATGTCTTCTACTTCTCCTAAACTAAATGCATGTTTGGGTGATGATTGGGGATCTTTAGACTTCATTGAATCTTATCTCAAGGAATACAAAGTAGATCCAATCCACTTGAATATTACAAAAATTTCATTCACCTCTACTAAAAAGGATGATTATACTTTTGTAAAGCAGGGTGATACTTATAATATTGATTATACCCTTTATACTAGTCCTACTTCTAGGGAGTTTTGATTGCATCATGGACCAAGATTTAATATTATTTCTAAATTTGGTTATGGAGTAAAGGTTGTGGACATGATGAACAAGGTATTAAATTCCCTTTAGAATTTGATCCACATGGCTCTAAGACTAGATTGGATACCACTCTACAATGTCTAAGGAAAAACCATGGTTGAATGTCAACATGAATGTCAACATGGTTTTTGTCAAGCTTCTTCCCCTTAGACTTGTTCATCTAGAATATATTGAAAGAAAATTAAACTCTAATGAATTTCCTCTAGAATTTTTCTCTTCAAAAGAAGCTCTAGAATAATTCTTGTGTGTATATTCTAAACTTCCTTCTTATCACTATAAGTGTTGATTCTTGTATATCTTGAATAGTCTAGCACATTGGAGAGTTTGTTATAAGTTTTGATTAAAAAATATTATTTATCTTCTGATGGTGAAAAAATTTCTATGCCACACCCTAAAGACCATAGTACTCTCCTTAAGGGAGGTAATTCTAATGTCCTCATGGATCCAAATTCTTCTGAAAATGTGATTAATATTGGAAAATTCCTTTCTTCAAAAGAATTTGCATCACATTTTAATATTTTATATCATTATCCTTATATCTTTACTTGGTCATATGAGGACATGCCTAGTATTGATGCATCTATTGTGGTTCATAATATCATTATATGTCCCAGTGACAAGCTCGTCAAGCAAATTATTTGTAAAATAAATCCCAAGGTTTCCTTGTTAGTCAAGGTTGGGATAGAAAAGTTCCTATAATTTTTTTTTATCTGTCCCATTCACTACTCACCTTGGATTTTAAATATCATCATCGCTAGTAAACTTGATGGTCGTATTTTTGCCTACATTGACTTTCACGGTCTTAATAAGGCTTCTCTTAAAGATGATTTTTTGTTACCAAATATCAATATGATTGTTAATTCGACTGTGGTCCATGCCTTAATTTCCTTTATGGATGGCTTCTCGAGATACAATTAGATCCTTATAAATCTAGAAGATCAATACAAGATAGCCTTTACAACCCCTTGGGGTGCCTTTTTCTATGTATTCATGTCATTTAGATTTAAAATGTTGACGCAACCTATCAACATGCGATGACTTTGATATTTCATGATTTCATTCATAAGATCTTAGAAGATTATGTTGATGATATCTTGGCTAAGTCTATAACCCTTCAAGATCACATTAAGAATATTTGACTTATCTTTGAAAGGCTTTGACTCTATAAGATGAGATTAAATCCTCTTAAGTGTGTCTTCATTGTAGATGCTAACAAATTATTATAATTTATCTTCTCTCATCATGGAATCAAAGTTGATACAAATAAGATCGATGCAATCATTAACATGCCTCCACCTAAGAACATCTCTCAACTTTGTAGTTTGTAAGGGAAGATTCAAGCAATTCATAGATTCATATCTCAATTGGCTAACCATACACTTCGGCTCAAATTTTTTTTGAAGAAAGATGTGTACTTTCGATGGGATGATAAATGTCAAGAAGCTTTTGAGTCCATCAAAAGCTACTTGGCTAATCCTCCCATCTTAATGTCGGCTATACAAGATAGACCCTTTCTACTATATATTTCAACATCACCTCATGATTTAGCAGCTTTACTAGCTCAGTATGATGATGGTAAAAGAAAGAGCAATCTATTACATTAGCCATGTTGTAGTCGATTATGAAACTCACTACTCTGTGATGGAAAAACAATTTTTTTCTCTCATCTTTGTGATGTAGAAGCTAAGACACTATCTTCTCCATGTAGAGACTCATGCAATGGTTAAAAATAATCTTCTTAAGCACTTTTTTTCTAGAACTGATCTTTCTGGAAGGCTAGAAAAATGGGTGATGTTGTCTAAGTTTGATCTTGAGTTCATTACTTAAAAATAAATTAAAGGTTGAGTTGTCACTGACAATTAGTAGAAGCTTCCTCGTGTCTTCCCTACTCTAGATTTGTTCCGAATGAAAATATGTTTACTTTAAATCGTGAGCCTATATGGGAAATTTATTTTTATGGATCAAGATGTCAAACTGGCTCTGGAGCAAGTGTATTTCTAATTTCACCTAAAGTAAATCCAATTTATTTTTCCTTTCAATTAGATTTCAATTGTACAAACAAAATCACTGAGTACAAAGCCCTCGTTGCTAGCTTGTGTGTTGTGATAGATAAAATTAAATATATCTATATTCATGGCGACTTTGAATTAATTTTAAATCAGATCGCGAGAATGTATCAAGCTAAGAAGTGTAAGTTATCTTAGTATTGTGATTTTTCTTTATCTTTGCTTAGTTGCTTCACTTTTTATACCATTAATAGTGTTCCAAGGAGAGAAAACCATCATGCAGATGAAATGGAAAGTGTTTCTTCCCTTGTACACCCTCACTTTTTAGCATTAAGAAATGGAAAGTGTTTCTTCCCTTGTACACCCTCACTATAGTACAAATGAGTACTACTTTGTGGTCCAAATTTCCACTCTCTTTTTGTCCCAAATAAACTTGAACTCAATAGTCTGATGTGTGCAATATAGACTCAAGAGAATGGTATTCACATATCTATAACTACCTAAAAATAGTAAATTTTCTCAATAATACAAGTAAGAATACTCGTGTCTAGATACGAAATCTTTCAACATCCTATCTAATGTTCGTTATCGCAAATCTTACAATGGTCTTCTTTGATGTCTTACTAAAGTTGAGATACCCCTTGCCCTTTAAGAAGCCCATTTCGGCTCTAGGGTTGGAAATTTTGGTGGTAAATCCTTAGTACATAAACTAATACACATGGGATAATATTGGAAAATGATGGAGCAAGACTCCTTTTCCTTTGTCAAGAAATATCCTTAATGTCAACAACATAGCAATCTTATCTGAGCTCCTACACAAGAACTTCATACTCAAACTTCTCCATGGCCTTTTCATACTAAAGTCATTTTATAGTTGAACCTACTCATCACCAGTGCACATGGAGAAGGGGGAAATTGTATGCAAAATCTAAAAAATACAGGTTGTTTGAAAACACAGTGATGTATGCAAAATGACCTAAGAATGTAAACAAACAATAATAAAAATGAACAAGAATAGAGAGGTGCACCTGGAAACTGAAATGTGATGCAAAGAGGCTCTAGAATCCTATAGATTTTGTTGTTGAAGCCAACTAGGACACTTACGCCAAGTTGGGTGACTTAGTTCTGTTTGGGGAGATTCTGCCGAAACAGGTTTCTACCAAATGGGTATTTGGAAATGTAGAAGACATTTTTCAGGCCTGGAAGTGGGACTATTTCGCCACAAATGGTGACTTATTCTACTTGGGAATCTCAGGAAATTCAGGGTAGGAATCTGTAGCTTTTTGTCTACACTTCCCTTCCTGACAGGTGTCCAATTCTGAAATTGCAGAAATCGGATTGAAGAGGGTCTCCAAGCTTCAATTAGGGATTTGTTGACTTGAATGAATTTGATGGATTTTTGACCATTTTTTAACACTTTCCTCTTTGAAAAATCTGCATACAAGACCTACAAAACACACATGCAAAGAGGGGAAAAAAGGGTTAAGGGTTAGAGAATAGGGGTTTGCCTTGGTCAAACCCCAATTTGGTAATCAAACCCTTGAAAATGAAATGAAAAAAAAAGAGAATGATGAATGAACAACATGCAATGCTACAACTCACCAAATCCTTGATGTAGAAATCTAAAGATATGCAAGTAGATGTTCCAATGGATGCTTGATTATGCTTAGAATGCTTGAGAATGATTAAATAAATGCACTAAGGAAATTAGGAAATTAGAAGATTATAGGAGATGAAAAATGAGGGGAAAACCCTTTATTTATACTTGATTTTATGAATTTTCCCAAAAATAACACATCATAGGCCGACCTTAAGGTTAAGAGAATAAAATCTTGCAAAAAAATTTAAATAATTTTGATTTTTGTGCCCAGTGGGACCAAGTCACCCCAGGTGGAAACTTGGTCCCACCAGGGCAATTTTACTGGGTATTGGGAATTAAAGTGTATTTAATGTCGTTTAATGGGATTATTCTCAAAAATACACTTAAGTAGGTCTAAAAAGTGCATTAAGGGGTCATTTAAACATAAGAAAGGGTTGAATTATTGATGACAAGCCTATAAAAGTGTGAGAGTTTGTTACAACTCTTTACAACACTTTGAAATAATACTTGGTAAGTGATAAAAAGAGGTTATTTAAGTGAAGGATAATGAAAGAGTCCTAGAAAACTGTGAAAGTGGGTTACAACACTTCACAACACTTTTACAAGACATCCTAGAATTCTTAGTGATTCACAAGGGTCCAAGACCTAATGTGAATGTGTTGACCACATTACAACATTAAATCTAGGAAAAATCAAGCTAAAATTACTAGGAGGGCCTAAACATGAGAAAAAGTAGAAAGGTTACTTTTTCTCTGTCCATAGTTAGCTCCCACTTTAGTGAGAGGATGTACCTACTTCAAACTCACACTAAAGTAGCCAAACATGCAATCAAGAGGGGTTTCAATGAACTAATGCTTAGCAAGATGAGACAAAAACGATCAAGAGGGATGATCAAGCCCCCAGGATGAAGATTCCATGGCAAACCAAACATGAGCACAAGAAACACACGTGAAAATGATGTAAATGAAAAGAGAGAGAGAGAGAGAGAGGAAAGAGAATTGGATCGAGCTTCAATCGTTTGTCCATCCCATTGTGGATCAAATCTAAGTTGTTTGTCCTGAAAGAAAATGAATACTCAATCTGAGGTGATGGAACTCATGGTTGTCCACTAGGTGAGAAGGAAAAAAAGGTGAGAAACATACACTCATGGCTAGTATGCTCTCTCACACACACAAGTGACTATGGGGAAAATTCATGCCTTGGAATGGGCTTCCCACTCAACCATACCAAAATTATACCTCCTGATAACTTTAATAAGGTGCCACAAAATAAAATGGCATTTCAAGCTTCATGATACAAGCAAAACTTTGTATGCTTGGAGCTCATGAAAAAATGTGATAGCACCATAGGCATGCAAGTTGTGTTATGCAAGGTTTCCATATAACAAATGCAAAATGTAACATGAAAAATATGTTCAAAGGAGTCTTGCTTAGTTCATGTGAGGTCTATAACTTAGGGAACATTGTGTCTAATGTCTCCAAGAGAGGACCAATCAAAGAATAGAAGATTCACAACTTAGGGGATGTAGTGTGTCGCATAAAGCCACTAAGAGGAATGTAATATGCTAAGATAGATCATTCTCATGAAGGACATCACACCCAATGTCATCCACAAAGAAACAAAATGCATCATATGAAGTAACAAGGCTGCACTAAGAACCAAGAAAAAGGAAAAATGTAAATGAATAATGCCAATGTATGCCCCCACTTTAAATGAATTACTACACATCGTACTGTGAGCAATTACTTTAAAGTAACAAATGAAAAATGTGAAAATAAAAAATAAGGCATGAGAGACAACTTGGAAAGCCCTATGCCAAGTCATATGTTTCCGAATAAGGATACGTCATGTGAAGGAAAGGAAAAATAAAAGAAAGGGGTTTCCCCAAAAATGAGAAACACCAAACACATAAGGGATCTATGGATTTTGGGTTAGTCTGTTCTTTGTTGCAATGTTTTGTAAAGAGCTTGGAACTATCATCATTCCTTGAATACATAGAACTAGAAGAATGACACAAAGAGAGCGAAAACAAAGAAAAATAAAGATCCGTTTGGGTTAACATGGTAGAGACATAGTATTTCTCGACACTTTACATCATCCCCAAAAGGAAAACACAAGAAAAAATAAAACAAAAATCCAAAAGAAAAAGGAAAAGATTTTGGGTCAACATGAGAGATACATTTTGGTCTCAATGCCTTGCATCATCCCCAAAAGGAAAAAATAATAAAAAGAAAAAAATAAAGGAAAAGAGGGGTCTTTTGGGTCAACATGAAACAGGCATCGCGGTCTCAATGCTTTGCATCATCCCCAGAAGGAAAACACAAGAAAAAGACAAAAGAAAAGGAAAAGAAAAAGAAAAGAGGGCCCTTTCCGGTCAACATGAAAGAGGCATTGCAGTCTCAATGCTTTGTGTCATCCCCAAAAGGAAAACACAAGAAAAAAGACAAAAGAAAAAGCAAAGAAAAAGAAAAGAGGGGCCTTTTGGGTAAACATGAAAGAGACATTGCGGTCTCAATTTTTTGCATCATCCCCAAAAGGAAAACACAAGAAAAATACAACAAGGCGAAAGTGATGTATGACATAGAGAAGAATGAAGATACAAGTAGAGGAATGTCACAAAGAGAGAGAGCATCAAACAACACATCATGGGGGAACACGTTACAGACAAAAAAACACACAAAAGGAAAAGAAAAATAAAATGCAAAAGACTAGTAAGGCAAATGTAAGTCAATCATTGAGCAAGTCATTTGCCTCCCAATCATGTTCATGATATTCCGAGGGTAGGTAACTAGCCAAAGGGACAAGTGTAAGTGTCGAACTAGGGAAAGCACTAGGTTCTATACTCTTTGTCGGAGATTTATCATTTAAACTCATGGAAGAGGAAAATAATGTATTCAGATCATTATGCACCTCTTCGTCTATTTTAGTGGTCTCATCATCATCATCTAGATTAATCACAATAGGAGGATGGATGATAATTTCCAACAAAGGGTCTACTTCTTATTGTGGTTGTTGTATTGGATCGTTTTATGTGATTGGGGAGGAGGGTCCTCATGCATTGCATTTCTTTTGTCAAGTGTGTATTTTGATTTTCTTTATTTTCTTCATCTTGTGACTTGCTAGCAAGGGCACGACGTCTACGCCTACACTCCCTAGCTCCTCTATTTCTTTTGGTTTTATTGTTGAGTTGTGTTTTTGAAGGAGTGGGTTGATCAACCATAGGTTGCTTTTCTTCCCCAAGGGGAGGGACGAAAGGAACCATGGAAGGTTGTTCATCCACTTTCTCCTTTGCTTTATAAACTTGTTTTATATGAGGAGGCATGACGGAGTTTTTATCATTATCTCTTGGTCATTTGGATAATGTAGGGGAAGTTTTGGGTGTTGGTTGACTTTGATGGGTTGGTTCTTGTTTGAGTTGAAGCAATGTTTCATCTAGGATAGGGGTGTTGAAAGTGGACGGGGACATGTTGTAGAGAGATAATTCTACAATTTTTTTGGCTTTAAATTTTTGGTAAGCAATGAAAAAGAAGTCTTTGCGAGGTGTTATAGGTTCCATGGGCTCGGGCCAAAAGGCTTCTAAGGAGAATTTTCCTTTAGAATGCAAAGGGTTGAAGCCGCTATGGTGAACAATTAATATGTCATTGTCAAATGGAAACTTTAAATATTTGTGTATGACCAAAGGGACAGCTTTCATTGAGTGAAGCCATGGATGGCCTAGCCGCAAATGAAACTGGTCCGACTGTGGAATGTGGAGAATGTAACATCCACTATTTTTGGTCCTATTTCTAATGGAAGGATGATCGATCCTATCGTAGGGCAAGCAAAACCATTGTGTGTTTTGATCCATGTTGTTGGTTTATCATAATCATCTTGATAAAGATCATGTAATACCAAAAATTCCTCAGTGATCACATCTCTCCACAGGTGGGATCTATGAGTATCAGATTGGTGGGCTTATCATAAATACGGTCGGCTATGTAAAGAGGACCATCAAGGAGATTTGGAAGTATGTTCGTAGAGGAGAAAGTAATATCAAGAGATTTCTTAGGTTGGCCCTTATGAGGGATAATTTCTATCGCACCTACCATTTCATCCATAGGATTAATAGTAGTGGTATGTGGAATAGGATCGGGATGTTCAACATCTATATGAAAATTCATCATATCATTCTTTGGAGTTTCACTAGCTTTGACAAATGAAACATTATGTTTAGGCATGGGATTAGTGAAAATTTACAAATTTTGATTTGGAGGGGCAACAAACTTATTGCCTTGATCATTAACACCTGCAATGGATAGACAGCCAGAATTAATGAAGTCCTGCACAAGGTGTTTAAGACGCTTACAATTTTTCATGCCATGTCCATTTTGTCTATGATAATGGCAGTAAGCATTGGATTTAAAGTTTGGAGGTAAAGGCTCAATGGGATCGGGTGGTTTAATTGCAAGTAAGGGTATCATTTGTTGTTATAAAAGTTGGGACATTGTGTTATGAAGAGTGTTTAGTAAAGGTGTAAACTATCTTTTCAGATCTCCATAACTATAAGGTATCGTGGCTTTAACAGCTACTACTTGGTTGCTGACTAGTTGAGTTGGTTGTTGAGGGGGGTTGAACTGTAAGAACCCTTTGTTTTTCTTTTGAAATGGTTGTGAATTGTTTGGATTGACATGTTCAGACTTCTCAACTTGGCTAGAAGTGGACTTTGCATCACGACTACTAACTAAATTGTGATAATTGCAAAGGGCAGTACACAAGTGCATAAAGGAGGGAAATTTCATCATGGTGAGTTTGTCCTGAAGTTTAGTTTGCAAGCTTTCTATAAACATCTTTTGAAGATGTGGATCAAGAATCTTGACATCGATTTGAGAGTAAAGTGATTGATATCGTAAGATAAAATAAGTTATATTTTCTTCTTCGTGTTGCTTGTATCTCATCAAATCGGCCAAGGTCTTCTTTGGATTCATATGCACTTGGAATTGATTTATAAATGCATCAACTAGTTCATTGAATGAACGAATTGAATTATTTGGTAAAGATGAAAACCATTCCAAGGCAGTGTCTTTTAGAGTCCTAGGAAATAGCTTTGCTAACAGTTTATCATCAAGGACAAAGTCACTACATAAGGTGGCATAAGCATTATTATGGTTAGAAGAATCTCCCTTCCCTCCATATTTCTCAAATCTAGGCATCTCTATTCCTTGTGGCATCAATGTTTGAAAGATTTACAAAGATAGTGGATTGTTACGAACATAATAGGTGGGTGGTCCATTCTGGTTTTGGTTTATGGTGGATATTTGTTTTTGCATGGAGGAGATGGTTTGGAATAGTTGTGTTATGAGAGGTTCAATGTAAGTGGTATGAGGTAGAAGGGAAAGTGGTGATGGAGTGTATGTAGTGGTAGGGAAAGTGAAGGGGATGCTTATAGATGGTATGGAGGAAGATGATAGAACATGTGATGCCACATAAGAATTAGGAATGCTAGCAGGAATAGTCGAGGAAGGAATCACATTACTAACATGTTGAATTGTTGTTGTGACTTGAGGAGTGGTATAGGTAGGTATAGATGCTACTGTTGAAGGAGGAGTTTGAGGTCCTGCTTGACTAACCACAGTGTTTGTTGGTTGAGATGTACTAGAGGTGGAAGGAACATGTTTTTGGTATATCTCAATGATTTCTTTCATAATTTCTAAGCCTTCATCGCATTCAAGCATGCAATGGATTTTTTCTATAGTAGGAATGGCAATGGTTGAAATGTTTTCAAGACACACTTGATGTTGGATATGTGTTAAGTCCTGATGAATGTTAATGATTTTGTCTTGTGGAATGTGATCATTTTGTGTGTCAATTTGCATGTTATTGGAAGGGAAAGAGTTGCTAAAGGTAGGATCCATGCCCCATGTATTAGTTGCAATACTAGGAGTGGAAGCTTAGATAACCCAAGATACACAATGAGTGTATTATCATGGGATAACATGAGTCTTGAACTTCTTCTCACTAAGGTATTAGCAAAAGGACACCAAACACTCATGCAAAGGTTTCTAAATGTGGGTGAATGCAAATGCAATATAAACTAAGAGCAATAAAATGATAATAACTGAAATTTTGGAAACTGTAACAGAGATGCAATAATACAAAATAGAAATGCAAAAAATGTTCTGAAAATGACAAAAATTTCTATGCAGAATGTGCAAGAGGACAACAGAAATGAAGAAAATGTTGTTAAAATGACATAAATTTTTGTGTAGAATGTGCAAGAGGACTGTCACCCTGTGTGGCAAATTAGTCCCAGTAGTGATTTTTTTGAGATTTTTCAGAATTTTTAAATGGAATTTTATGTTTTTTAAGTTTTCAAATGTAGATACAGTATGAATATGCATAATTTTTTGGAATTTTTAATGAAGTGTAATGCAAAAATGTAAGCTATATGAGCTTTTCACTAATGCAATTTTTAAAACCCTAGGATGCAAATGAAACAATGCAAAACCTAATGCAATGTTGATGCAAGTTATTCCTAGGATGCAAATGCACTTAAAATTAGAATTAAAATGTTCTAAAGGCGGGTTCACCAAAATATGGACAAAGATTTTGGCTCCCTAATGCTTTCTTGCACTTCTAGGGTTTTTCACCTAAAAGGAGAAAGATGGGTCAAAATGGGCAATGTATACACTCAAAATCAATGCAAATATGGATGAAGTATACCTAAATGCAATGTCTAAATGCAATAAAATGATAAAAGGAATGATTTATTAATACAAAATCTAAGAAATACAAGTTGTTTGAAAACACAGTGATGTATGCAAAATGACCTAAGAATGCAAACAAGTAATAACAGAAATGAACAAGACTAGAGAGGTGCACCTAGAAACTAAAATGTGATGCAGAGAGGCTCTATAATCTTGCATTTTTTTTTTTTGAGCCAATTGGGACACTTACACCAAGTTGGGTGACTTAGTCCTGTTTCTGGGAGATTCTACCAAAATAGGTTTCTGCCAAATGGGTTTCCAAAAATGCAAAAGACACTTTTTAGGCCTGGTAGTGGGACTAATTCGGCACAAATGGTGACTTAGTCCACCTAGGAATCTCGAGAAATTTGGGGTAGGAATCTATAGCTTTTTATCTGCACTTCCCTTCCTCAGAGGTGTTTGGTTCTGAAACTGCAGAAATTGGGTTGAAGAGGGTCTTCAAGCTTCAATTAGGGCTTTATTGACTTGAATGATTTTGATGGATTGTTGGCCACTTTTTAACACTTTCCTCTTTGAAAAATCTGCATACAAGACTTACAAAACACACAAGCAAAGAGGGGGAAAAGGGTTAAGGGTTAGAGAATAGGGGTTTGCCTTGGTCAAACCCCAATTTGGTAATCAAACCCTTGAAAATGAAATGACAAAAAGAGATAATGATGAACGAACAACATGCAATGCTACAACTCACCAAACCCTTGATGTAGAAATCTAAAAATATGCAAGTAGATGCTCCAATGGATGCTTGATTATGCTTAGAATGCTTGAGAATATTAAGTAAATGCACTAAGGAAATTAGGAAATTAGAAGATTGTAGGAGATGAAAAATGAGGGGAAAACCCTTCATTTATACTTGATTTTATGAAATTTCCAAAAAATAACACATCACAAGCTGACCTTAAGGTTAAGAGAATAAAATCCCACCAAAAAATTAAAATAGTTTTATTTTTGTGCCCAGTGGACTAAGTCACCCCAGGTGGCGACTTGGTTCCACCAGGGAAATTTTACTGGGTATCGAGAATTAAAGTGTATTTAATGTTGTTTAACGGGATTATTCTCAAAAATACACTTAAGTAGGGTCGGAAATTGTATTGAGGGGTCATTTAAACATAAGAAAGGGTTGAATTATTGATGACAAGCCTAGAAAAGCTTGAGATTTTATTACAACTCTTTACAACACTTTGAAATAAGACTTGGTAAGTGATAAAAAGAGGTTATTTAAGTGAATTATAATGAAAGGGTCCTAGAAAAGTGTGAAAGTGGGTTACAACACTTCACAACACTTTTACAAGACATCCTAGAATTCTTAGTGATTCACAAGGGTCCAAGACCTAATGTGAATGTGTTGACCACATTACAACATTAAATCTAGGAAAAATCAAGCCAAAATCACTAGGAGGGCCTAAACATGAGAAAAAGTAGAAGGGTTACTTTTTCTGTGTCCACAAATTCTTCCAAGAATTGTAGTATGTTGTGTTATGGCATCCCTTCATCTATACATTGTTCATCCATTGTGTTATGATGCATACATGTATGGTTAATTTCTTTAAATAGGAATTAAGAGTATGTATATTTTGAATTCTATGCATTATTAATCAATAATATTAACTTATCTCATGAGTACATTAATCATTTCTTTATTTATATGTAATGACTTTGTTAATTAGCATTTTTTGGTTATTAATCATCATGTTTCATCTATTAATTAGCATGTTTCATATCCACATACATATCTATATCACCATATCATATTAGATCATTATAGCATTTGATTAAGCGTATGTTTCACATGTGTTTGATTAAATCATGATAGCATCTAATATAATCATACATCAATATGCATCCATAACATACATGAGATCAAAAGCATATTTTAGAACATGAGTCATAGCAAATCAAAATCTCATTTATATATGTGTAAATGTCTCAATGTACATGTGTCGCCGTCACTACAACAAGATGTGATGTTTGTATGCATGTATATGACTATATACATTAAAAATTCTATACATCATGAATGTCTACATAAAAATATCTATACAATATATATCTACACTATCCCCCTAGAGCATGGGTCTCGGAGCCCTCTGGTGCTAGTGGATCTAGTTTTGGGCATGGAGCTTGGTGGACCAATACATGGGATTGAGATTGGGAAACTGATTTCAAGTCTAATGTGCACAATCCCCTCAACTACCCTCTCAACCCTACAACTTGCTCCCTAAGGGACATGATCTACTCCTATAGGTTTCCCTCTCTTTTCCTCACATCTACAATATCATCTATCATCTATCACACTCAAGGATGATCAAGGTCTGTGGGGGTGCTTTTCCATGCAACCTCAACCTCCCTTTTGAGCTCCTTGGCCTCGCTCTGAAGAGCATCATGTTCCTACTTAGCACTCTGTACCCTCATCACAACTTGGTCTCGCTTAGTGAGGATAGTACAAAGCTCCACTACCCTCTGGTCCCTCTGACCCATCATCATGTTGAGCTCTAACTCTATCTACACCAAATCCACTTGAGTCTCCTCATAATCCATTGTGAGCCATGCTACAAGCTCGAACAATTGGACGTGCATCTCGATCATTTTTTGTGGTTAGTAGGCATCTAGGATGGGACCCCATGTCTACACTGTTGGTACCATCTCTACTAGTGCTTAATTGAAGAAGTTGAGACACTTGTGTAAAAATTGCAAATACAAAGAAGGGGACATGTATCAGTATCACATCATGATCATCATAGCATAATCATAAAATTGAAAGCATATCTAAATCAAAATCCAACTCATACCTGGGTCACCAGCTTTCCAGTTTGGGTCAACGGGTGTGGCCCCACTCCCCGAGGCCCTTAATATCCCTATTTTTAGCTAGAGGTACCATTGTTTGCTCTGCCTGTGTTGGAGGACTCCCCGTAGGCACACTTGCTAGTAGAAGCACCAAGACAACGGGGACTATTTTTGGGAGGAAACCCTTTGTCATCTCTTGGGCCTCTCTACCACTACCTCCTCTACCTCCTTCCACTAGTCCTCCTCTCCATCGGACCCCTATACACCTGGATCCTCTCTAGGGGCATTCTCAAGGAAAAAAAGAGTCAAACCCATTGTCACCCACTACTGGGAAAACCCATCTGTGACCCCCATATCATCCATATCCAGTGGGGATAGTTCATCGTCATCATTGCTCCTTGACTTGCTCAGTACGACATCCCCGATAGTAGGACAGGGTAGGTCCCTGGGTCTAGTTGGGCTCCTGAATGATTTGATGTATGTGGGCACCGCATGTGAAACTTTCTACACCTACCTAAACTAGCGTATGACCCATCACCAATAGTATAGTACAATGATATCATCATGGAAACCAACTAGGAATTGAATGTGTTGTATGTGTGGCAATTGGGTCCTATTAGTGGTCCATCTCTCCATCCCCCAATAGGGTTACCACATGACATCCTTGACCCCTAGTTGGTCCATGATATGTCTCCAAAATAGTAAGTCCCCAAATCTCCACTCTCACACAAGTAGGTACGCATGAGCTCGAGGTAGATCACCTATAATTCACCAACGAAAACCTGTTGGTCGAGTATAGGCAATATGCTCAAAGGCCCACACCTAAAGAAGTGTGTAGGTTGTCAATTTATGGTACTCATAATGGGTGCATCATCCAAGGTCGTGGTATAGATGGGGCATCATACTTTGACCCCAAGCAAATATGACTCTCCTCTCTTCCATGTCTCTAATGTAGCAAACGAGGCATGCATGTAGGTGGGAGCCTCATCCGTCAGTGGCGACTCAAAGTACCACTATGGCGATCATGATGCATTGAATGAGGGGCACAACAACTTGCCCCTACTCTAATCACCTCAAATATATTTGCCCTATAGTATCTATAGGGACAACCTGATTGATACAGTGCAGTTGGCTACCTTAGACATCCTAAGATGCTTGTGGTTCATCCAAATATAACCTCTCCCCTCATATGGGGAGATATAGGATCCAATAGACATCCATCAAGGTGATTTTTGTCTCCCCTGTAGGGAGATGAAACCACATGCAATCGGTGTCCCACCTCTCCATCAATGTCGTCAGCATTGTCAAAATGAAACCTCATCTCAGGAATCTCATATACCCACCAAATCCCCACTCAATGAAGCAAACTACACTTGTGGAATGATATCCCCTATGCAGTTGCATAGGAGCGATAAGATCAAGTCATCGGTGTGCTCATGAACCTCTGGTAAACCCTGCAAAAACACAACTTTTTCATACAAAATCCCACATCTTCTCTATCTATACTTGCTCTAAGCATGCCAAATTTCAAATTCTTAAACAAAATTTTACATTCTAACTCTCAGCATGCTAGCACACCCTCCTAGATTACAACACATCCCTAGATTTCCAGCACTTTAGAATGATGCCAGTGTGAAATCGTCCCTTGGATGAACTCGCAAGGTCCTAAACACTAGCGTGGGTCTAGGACATCGATGTGCACCAAGGATGCTCACACTACTTTAAATCTTCTTACTAAAATTAACTGCATAAAATAATGGAAAAATTAAAACATTTGGCCTACCTCATCCAAGGGCTCGTTGATCTCTACGATGGTGTGAAGCCCCTCTATGTGTGATGGCCAAAAATATCATCGATGAGGCATCTTCACTCAAGCTCTAGAGAACTCTAAGCAAAAATACCCATTGTGAATAGTGAAAATGGCCCTTTTAGGGCCCACCTTGTGAGTATATAGTCAAATTTTCACCCATTTTTGTAAATTTTTGTGGTAATTCTCATTTAACTACCTTCATGTTTTTACCCTCTTGGCTAGGGGAAAAAACATGAGGATGCATGTATTCACACCTTAATCAATTCTTTCTTCAAACCTACTAACGTCTTCTTAATCATTCTTCTCGTCGAAGTAGCTTCTTTTGTCTTTGGAATTTGATGATTTTTTTTATTTTGTAGCACCTAGATTTTTACATCAGATGCTATAGATTTTCATCGAGCATTGGGTGCATCGTTCATGTCAGCCTTGGTGGCCTCTACAATATCCTTGTTCGAGGTAATTAATGCACTTATTATATTCAATGTTTTACGTCTTTTTATCTACTCTAGTTTAGTTGATTTGTCTGAACAATAAACTCACTAAAGTGGGAGAAAAATGTAGTGCCAAGATTTTCACCCTATGCCAATTTTGCACTTACACATGGCACCCAATGCATTTGTGATAAAATCCATAATCGATGTTTTACAATTTCAATATTATAGGTGGTAATGATGAAGTGTTAGTAGTCTGTGGTTTGAATTTTGGAAGAATTTGGATAGACGATAGTGTGATGGATAGACATCTACGTGGCATGCAAATGTCCTGATAAAATCCAAGATTCAAAAAGGAATATCTTATGTACTTTAATTGTGACATTTGTCCCAACGCCCAAATATCACTATAATAGCTATTCTTTCCTAGTCCAAGGACAAAACTTGCTTCTCTTCCTCATTTTTAGAAGGTGGTTGGACCTTTTGGACTTGGAGCTCTCTATCTCTCTCTCTTAATGAAAATATATTGAAATGTACTCTCACATCTTGGACAGCTGCAATAGCAAAGACTCCTCTCTCTTATGATTTTGTCATGTCTATCATCTTGAGAGATGGGCCACAGTTGTTGGTAACACCCCCTTTCTTATCATTCAAGCAATGTTGTTTATTATTATATTTATTTCATCTCATCTAGTGTCTCTTTATCATGATAAGGGTTCTTCTCCATCATAGGGTTTGTTTCTATCACATGTTTATTTTACTTTTAATATATTCCAATCTTGTTTGGCTATCTGTGGAGATGGAAACACCAAAGAGGGGGTTTGACTGAGGAAAACCCCTATACAACCCCAACAACTTTCCTCATCTCCATGTGCACTGGTGACGAACAAGTTCAACTAGCAAAGGACTTCATTCTAGTGATTTTTGGGATTCATTTCTACAAACAAAAGTGTGGGTGCACAAATGACCTTGCAGGGCGTTGACATCCAAGACCAAGGCTTCACCTAACTGGTATCATATTC
>VDFB02193867.1:709675071-709815833 GCA_007258455.2 Sequoia sempervirens | reverse complement strand
GTTGGTCATTAATTAGATCAATGATGATTATCAGACCAAAGATGACAAACTGTTGCCATATAAAAAGATGGTTGATGACTTCAAGAAATACTTTGTGGACATCAAATTCACACAAATTCCAAGGCCTAATGACAAAGCAGCTGACGCCATGGCCACAATCACATCATTGTTACAACTCCCAAAAGATCAAGCTCGCTATGAATTTTTGGTGGAACAATCATTTACGCCTGCTTATGACACCCCTGAAAGCCAAATCATTTTCCACTTGGTGGAATCTGATTCACTTTGGTACAGAAAATTTTATGCCTACCTAAAAGACGATATCTTACCACCTGATTTATCTCATAACCAAAAATGAAATTTTATCCCCCAATCCTCTCGCTACACTCTTATCGCCGACACCCTCTATCATCGTGGTCTTGATGGTACTCTACTTCGATGTCTTGAATGTGATGAATCTAACAACTTTACAAGAAGTTCACGCTGGCATTTGTGGTACTCATTCGAGTGGACTGACCTTATCCAAGAAATTGATTAGAATGGGTTACTACTGGCCTACAATGGAGAGGGAATCATTCACTTTTGTGAAAACATGCTCAAAATTCCAGATTCATGGGAATCTCATTCATGCTCCTACATGAGAACTTCAACTATTTACACCAACTTGGCCATTCTCTCAATGGGGGTTAGATCTGGTGGGCAAGATTCATCCTTCATCATCGAACGGACATAAATTCATCATCACAACCACATAATATTTTACCAAGTGGATTGAGGTAGTACCTCTCACTAAATTCACTGGCAAACAGATCTCATCTTTCATACTTAACTATCTCATTTGTCGGTATGGAATTCCCACCTCCATCATCATAGATAATGGATGACCATTCAAGAATCGGGATGTTGATGAACTTTGTGAGAGATTTCATATTCAACACAGATATTCAACACCTTACTATCCACAAGGGAATGGCCAAGCAGAAGCCTCAAATAAAACAATATTGAAAATTTTGAAGAAGATTGTGAATGATGTAGGGAAAGATTGGCATGTTCAACTCAATCCTGCCTTATGGGCCTACAAAACTAGTATCTACACGCCAATAGGAGCAACACCATTTGCTCTTGTCTATGGAGTAGAAGCCATCCTTCCTCTAGAAGTTGAGATTCCCTCACTTAGAGTCTCATTGAAGGGCCTCAGAACAGATGATGAATACAGAGTTTCTTGACTCCAAGAGCTAGAACTCCTAGATGAAAAGAGACAAAGGGAAGCTGACCATTTGAAAGCATACCAATAGATGATGTCTCGCAACTATAATCACAAAGTAAAGCCACGTACCTTTCAGGTGGGTGATCTGGTTTTAAAAGAAAATCCATGAAATTAGCGAGATAGAGAAAAGAAAGGAAAGTTTGACCCAAATTGGCTAGGTCCTTATGTGGTTATCGCAGTCTACGGTTTAGGAGCCTACAAGTTATCGACGCCAGAAGGGGACCTGTTTGATGAACCCATCAACAACATGTACCTGAAAAAGTATTATGTCTGAAGCGGTTATCATCATCAAATAAAAGTCCTGAAGAAATCCAAAAAAAATAGAAAAAGTCCTGAAGAAAGCCTAAAACATCAGAAAAAGTCCTGAAAATTTCCAAAAATATCAGAAAAAGTCCTAAAAATATCCAAAAATAGTAGAAAAAGTCCTGAAAAAATGGTTAACCTGGTGAAAACCTGGAAAATAGGCATCTCGATAGTGACAAAAAAAAAATCATCATAGGGTGAAAACCTAGAGACAGGTAGTCTATTGACAAGAAAAATGCAATAAAAACAAATAGTGAAAAACTGGCAAGCAGATGATATTTGTAGCTCTCCATCTATTAGTTCATGTCCTGCACTTGGCTTCTTAGCCTTCATTTCATACATCTTTTCATCATCTTAGGGCCATACCAGCATCATGCTATCATCATTGGCCTAGAACGATAATGTCTTATCATGGCTTGATTATTGTACATATTCATTTCAGCAAGTTATGTCAATATTGGGGGCAAAACATTGACATAAAGGGGGCAACCAACTTTCAGATTTTGCTGAAACAGCTAGACAATGACATCAAATCCAATCATGCGAACAAACAACCAAATTGAATCATATGAATAGTTGTCCAATCATTGATTCAAAGCACAACAATTTTCAGCTAAGTACCATGTCGTGACTCATATCTAGATGATCTAAAATTTGAATAATGTTTGGAATAGCAGTATTATATTTTGAACAATGGTTGTTTAATTTTTGATATCATTTCTCTGGAGCACACTCGATGATGTACTGAACTAGAGTTGGCGAGGAAAGAGGATGATTTTTCTTTGTCTGTTGTCTTGAGGTTAACTATCCATTTGTTGCAAATATGTCATGAAACATGATTTCCACAATTTATCATTGATGACAGTCCCAAATTTGCATCAGAAGGTGGTTAGTCTTTGTCTGTTCATGCAAGAAATGCTTAGGTCATCTTGGTTCAAATATACCTCGATGCTTGTGTTCGCTTGCTATATCAAAAATCATGAAAGTGGTACTCAGGTCATCATTGGTGCTAATTTACCCTCTAATGCTTGTACATACTACCAACATTTTAAAATGCTCTATGATGATTTAGGAAAAATAGCAAAAAGCTCAACAAATGGTTCGTTTCATTTAATTGCATCTCATTTTAGATCATTGTACATATCTGCATACGGGATTTGCATCAGAGTTTTCTTTGAAAGACTAACAAGAACATCAATGGCTACCATGTCTCTTTGGACTATTTGTGGAGAACATTCGAACATTTGTTTCATCATCACTTTTCATCTTCATTATCATTTCATCTAGGTCCTATCATTTATCATTTGTCATTTATTTTCATATCATTTAGATCCTTTATTATTTCATATCATTCATCTCTTAGGTATTTCATATCACTTTCATTTTCATATTATCTATCATCTTCATATCATTAACATCTCACTTATCACTTTCATATTCATTTCATTTTAATTTGCACATTTGCATCCCATTTATCACTTATCATTTCATTTATCATTTTCATTATCGTTCATTTCATTATCATTTATCATTTCATTTATCATTTTCATTATCATTATCACTTATCATTTCATTTATCATTTTCCTTATCGTTCATTTTCATTATCATTATCACCTATCATTTCATTTATCATTTTCCTTATCGTTCATTTCATTATCACTTATCATTTCATTTATCATTTTTCATTATCGTTCATTTCATTTCATTTCACTTATCATTTATCATTTTCATTATCGTTCATTTCATTTCATTTCACTTATCATTCATCATTATCGTTCATTATTAATCATTTCATTTCATTATCATTACATTTATCATCTTACCATGCATCACATTATTATTAATCATTTCATTTCATACCATTTGTCACATTACATTCATATCATATCGTTAATCATCCTTTCATTTTCCATATCAATTCATATTACCAATTCATGATGCATATCATAAACACAACATTCATCTTCCATCATATTATCATCATTTACTTGCATTTGAAAATCCAAAAACAAAAATTCCATACATACATTTTCATATCATTTTGACACAAAATTTTCATAAAACATATCAAAAATCCCATGACATATTCTCATAATCACCTCATAGGTCATCTACCTACATGACATCATTAGTATGCATCATCAATCATTTTTCATCATCATAAAAGCATCATATCAAATCATCTTGCATATCATGTTAGTCATCAAATCATTCCCATGCATATCAAAATACCATAACATATAGAAATAAATTCATATCACATCATCATCTCATACATGCACATCACATCATCAAAATTCATCGCCACTGCATATCATCGCTCATCATAACTAATACAAATGTCCAATGTCCAAGGAAACTGAAAAGTCCAAAAAGAGATACATGGGATATGATCAAAAAATCAAATATACATGCTCCAAAAATGATATACATGTGTGAAATATATCTACATCACAACATCATAAAAACTAGTTGGTCGATGCCCCTGATGGAGCCGGTCCAGAAAGAGGTGGCCTGCCACTAGTACCTGCATCTGGATACCGTCGAGGCCCAGTAACCCCCAGGCTTTGTGTAGTTGTTCATGATCTGCTCCTGGCCCTAGTGTGGGACCATGGGAATGGCTCTCTGTGCTCAGGAGGACACAACTCCTCATATCTAACACGATAATACTCTGCCTCCCTCACCATCTCCATACCCTCTGCAATGGCATCCTGCAATGATGCACTCTCTATAGTTCCCATGAGCCTCTGAGCGACACCCTTGGCCTCTATTTCCCTCCATCTCAAAGCATCCCTCTTTGTGATTAGATAAGCTATTTGTGGGTTTGGGGCAGGCTGAGATACCTGTGCTAGTGTTGGAACCTGAGCCTATGCCTGTACAAGTTGTTCCTATAACTGCGCTATCACACTCTGCGCCTGACCTAGCTGACCCTGAACAGCCTCCACCTAGGCCTGCAGCGTGTCTATCTATGCTTGTTGTGATGAGGAGGACACCCTGATAACGGTCTATGGTCTACCACTAGATCTAGGACGTCGTACAATCTGCACACTGGCTAGGCTATCGAACCTTTGCCTCACTACCCTCTCTACCTCCCATCCACCATCTCCCCCATCATCCCCATCATCTGAGCTATCATCATCCATGTCACCCTCCTCCTCATCTCCAACCTCCCCCTCCTCCTCGACTCCACCCATCACCTGCTCTTCGCTGGCCACACCCTCATGTCTCTCCACCTCTAGCTATTGTACTTCTGCAATGGGCCCTGGCTCATCGGGGCATGTAAATCATGGGAAGCGATGTTTGTGGAAGTACACTAAATACTCATCTGACATCTCGGCATCTGTAACCTCTAGCCTATATGCCCATACCTTAGGCTATAAGCTCGAGGAATTTGTATACACCACCTGGTATGTAATGCATCGTCCCCATCCAGGATCATCCTTGTTCCGCCCATAGTGAGCAACGCCCTGTGGCATACCTTGTGTGAATTCATACTGTCTCTAAACCTGTAAGGCCAAAAATCACTCAATAATGAATGGGGTTCGTCCTATCAGATACTGGGGTATACAGACAAATGGTATCTCAAAATGATCTGTGTCCCAGGGCTCGCAATCTATATACGACCTCCATATAACTGAGTCCACATCATCTAGCATGCGCCGCCAATACTCCAACTTTCCCAGCTTGGGCTGGACAAGTGCACCTAAATACACATATGTATACAGCCAACCTGGTGGCCTATCCCTGGCACATGCTAGCCTCGTAATTGCAATATGCTCCCATGCCCAGATCTGGAGTAGAGTCACACCACTGGCCAAACTGGTTGACCCTCGGTATACCACCTGATGTAGATCATGATACAAATGAGCCAAAATGCAGCTCCCCCAGGCATACCTCCGTAGCTGAGTCACCATCCACTGTAGCATCCTCCCCCAACCAACTAAGAATCCCTTCGACCGATGGTCTGGTCCAAGGAAGTCTCCAATGAATGAAGCCAACACAGCAACTAAGGCTAGATATCTACTGAAATCCACCCACAACACCCAATATCCTGCTATCGACATGTCACCACAAATCCTCCTCAGTGCCTCAGTCCCTCCTATCTCCTTGTGGTCATAAACCACAAGGACTCCTACCACAAGAATCCCTAGAATCCTGTACACATCCTCAGGTGTCACGGTCATCTCACTAGTCGGCAAATGAAAGGTGTTATGATCTGAATGCCACCTCTCTGCCAATGCAATCAATAGTCCCATGTTGACTCAAATCCCTCATGAGATAGTCAACAAGGATCCTAGCCCACAGTCACCTATCCACCATACCTCTGCTAAAGTCAACTCTCCTATTTGATCCCAACATATCGGGAACCGCTCTCTAATCTGGAGGTTGTCGAAAACCTCCTATTTTATTTGGTCATCACAAGGACAATTAATCAAACTCATACCAATGACTCATATCATGTGTTCTATCTATCAAGTGAACTATATCAGTGACCCATATCAAATTAATCAACACATCATATCAGTGACCCATATCAATAACCCATATCATGCAATCAATCATATCATGCAATCACTGCTACATCTATCTATCTGAATATCAAATCAAGCTACTCTATCATCATATTACTATTTTTTTTCTTTTTCAGGAAAGAAAATTTATCAATGATCAAATCATTTTCTTATTTGTACTTCAGTCATGAATGAAAATATGTTTGAAAATCATCGTCTACTATTTGGTTTCTATCGTAGAAAGAAAATTTATCAGACATTTACTCTTTTTTTTTTTTCATGAGAAAGCAAAGTTATCATACAATCAATCAATCTACTCTTTGTTTTTGGGAAACAAAGTTATCAGACATTTACTCTTTGTTTTCTATTTGGGGAAGCAAAGTTATCAGTCAATCATCAGCTTTTCTATCATTTCTATCCATATCAGCATGATGGCAATATAATTTACCTATCTATTGACCAAGGAAGCAATGTACACCATCATTTTTCATCACACTTTCATTCTACCAAAATTTTCCCAGATGCGCTAATCTGTGCCTCCAATGCGCTAAAACTCAAAAGCGCTACAGTTTACCTCAAAAGCGCTAAATCTCATTATATACGTTTTTGCACCCTAAAAGCGCTAAAGTTTTTTCTATAAGTGCTAAAACCTTGGATGTGCTAATATACACAACGGATGCGCTACTTCATCATCTAGAAGCGCTAAAACACTATATGTGCTAATGTACACAGAGAATGTGCTACTTCATACCCTATATGCGCTAATTCACCTCCATGGCGGCCAATTCCTAGATGCGCGACTCTGTGACCTAGATGCGCTAAATTTTTCTAACTGGATTTCACTCCTAGAAGCACTAATCTATACTTTGTATGCGCTACAACACATGGTTTTACCCTACACCTATATGCGCTAAGGAACACCCTATATGCGCTATGGAAAGTTTCGAATGTGCTAAAATAGACCCGCGGATGCACTAAAATGTTATCCTTTTCCCTAAATCCGCGTGTAAAACTTTAAAAAAATTGATCAAAATCACAGAATTTCAAATCACAAAGGGTTTAATCGACTCACTGGTGGTCCATACGCGGCTGGTCTCTGGAATCGGTGGGCTCGCTCGAATCTATGCATGTGAAATGGGATCGACATCTCACTATATCACTGTCAGAGCATCAAAATCACTATAGTAAAAAGGTGAAAATGACTTCCACTTTTACCCTTTTTACCTTATATGAGTCAATTCAGGTGAGTTTTGGTGGCATTTTTATTTTATTTTTCACTAGGGGCATCTTTTACACCAATTATTGGGAGCTAAATCACTGCATCTCATCATCCGATCATGTTTTTCAAAATTCATATCATTATCTGTGATTTACCTCCCGAGGGGGCATCATCAGCATCAACATCAAAAACATATCAAAGGCAAAAAAATTATTTTCTTTGAAGCAATGCGTTTCACACATCACTTCAAAGAGGGGCAAAATGTATACGTCTAAAAATGGTCACGGTTAATCAAGCTTGTTAATTAATTAAATATAAATTATTTAATTAATCTTCTAAAGTCATCTACATATAAATAAATTTAATTATTTATTTATATTGTTCACTTTTTTAATTATTCTACCTTAATTAAATAATAACTTTGTTTAATTATTGCCATCTTCCATATTCCTCTTAATTTAATTAAATAAATTTTATAATTTATTTATATTAATTATCATGTTATTCTAAATTTGAATATTTGAATTCAAATAATGGAATATTCCTCCAAACACCCTCTTCATCTCATAGTTAAATTAAATATTATAAATATTTAATTTAATACCTTTTCTCACTCCACAGATAATTAAATATTTTAAATATTTAATTACCTTCTAAATTCATCTCTCACACATAATTAAATATTATTTAATTATGTAAGCTTCTAATTTCATCCTCACATATAATTAAATAAGTTTATTTATTTAATTATGAAATTCATTCTCAACTCATTCTTCAAATGGAAACCGTCCTTTTATTCTGAATGAGAAAAATTGAAGAAGAGGAAACCTTCTATCTCTCACTTGACTTTCAAAAATCTCTTGCCGTTCATCTCGACAAGCTTAATCTGAACCGTTGATCATAACAGCGAATCAAGTTCTTTCAAAAACTCTTTAAATACATGTGCAAATCCAAGCATTGGTTACACAAACACGCATACGCAATTACGCTTACACATTTGCATCTTTAGCATTTTATCAATAATCATATCTTAGCAATAATTTGATCATATCAAAGCATAATCTTGCATTTTAGCATAGTATGCATTTTATTTTAAATCTCATTCTCTAGTAGTCCATTTCGTTGAGCTTGGCATACTGAATCTGAGAGCAACTTCAACCAACGAAATGCTGGAGATAGAGAGAAATAAGATGACTTTGAAGAAGCTGCCATAAAGAGTTTGTTAAATTTTCTTTCAATTTCTTTGATATAAGGTTTTATTGATTGTGTTTTGAATTCGTTATGATAGTCATATTTTCATACACACAGATAACAAAATTTGAAATAACAACACCATACACAAAGAACACCAAATTTACGTGGAAATGATGAATTCTTTCCAATCACCGAGAAAATTTGAATTCACAGAGCAATTACACTATCAAACAGTTTATGCGAAGTTTAGGATTAAGGTAACATAACAAAACATAACCTTGCTCATTCACAATTAGTGGTAGGAAGAATAAAACTACATATTGTTTTACAATCGACCCACAGTGGTCTTACACAAACAAAGACAAGGAAAATTGAAGTAGAAAAGTATTTTTATTTTCACATTGGCACTGATGGCACATTACAAAGGCATACATGACACATTACATTGGCCTTCATATGTTAGTTGGTTACACTACCCTATTGACACAACATAAAACTTCTACCTTCCTCTCAACCACTCAAGGCACTGATGCTTTCATCAAATCCTCAAACCCCTTGATGGTATGCCTCTTCTCACACATAAACCTTCATTTTCTCTTCAACAATGATCCCATCCCTATTTCAGCATCCTCCTTGCACCAAATACATGTCCCCCTTCTCAACTGTCAACCCATCCAAATTACACCAAAATGCAGCTGTCGATTTTTTCAAGCAATTTTGGTAGGAACCTTAACAAAACATTAGCAACAAACACACTAAAACACAAACTAAATCTAACAAAAGAAATAAACCAAAAAAATGAAGAAAAGGGATGGGAGCGATGCCCTACATCAAACTCCCCAGGAAGAGAAGATTCATGAGCTCCTACTCATGAGGTTTGCAACTGAATGACCCCTCTGATTTATCTCATCCTCTGTGAGCCAAGAAGCATCTTCAATGGGATGATGGCTCCATTTGACGAGATACTGATAATATTCATGCTTATGAGTCTTCTTCAGCAATTGCTTATCTAGAATGCATTCTATTTGTTGTGGAGCAAAGACTAATATAGGTGGATTTTCTAGAGATGAGATTGTTGCCTCAATTCCATTCTCTTCTATGTCCCACTTATAAGGATATAAATCTGCTACATTGAAAATGGGAGATATATTCAGATCCATAGGCAAAAAAATTCCTCAGAACTTGGTAGGGACCAATTTTCTTCATCTGCGATTTATCTTTATGTTCATGTGGGAAATCTCTCCTTTCGTAGATGAGCCAATACAAGATCCCCAACCTAAAATTGCAATTGTCTCCTCTTTTGATCAACATACTTTTTGTATTGTTGATTGTTGTTTTCTATGTTATGTTTCACCTTCTCTTGAATATCATGAATGACTTGAGAAAATTCCTCCCCAACTGCACTTCTCTTCTCCATCCCAAGAAGATCATGAAGTTCAAATACACCCCTTGGATGCATACCATACACCACATAGAAGGGACTGGAACCTGTACTTTTATTGGGAGAATCATTATATGCAAATTCAGCTTGTGCCAACATGAAATCCCAACTTCGCGGTGAACTACCAACAAGACATCTTAAAAATTTACCAAGGCTTCTATTGACAACCTCAGTCTGACCATCTACTTGTGGATGGTACGTAGAACTAAAATTCAGATTTGTACCCAATTTCTTCCATAGGGTCCTCCAAAAATGACCCACAAAATTTGTATCCCTATCAAAAATTATACTCCTTGGAATTTCATGCAACCTCACAACTTCTTTAAAGAAAAAATTAGCAATGTTAGTGGCATCACTTGTTTTCTTACATGGTATGAGATGCACCATTTTTAAAAATCTCTCTACCACAACAAAAATTGAATCATTGTCCCTTTGTGTACAAGGAAAACCCAAGACAAAATCCATACTAAATTCCAAGGCCTGGTTGGAACTGGTAAAAGCTAATAAAGCCCAACATTTTGGCTTCTTCCCTTAGCATGTTGACAAATCTTGCACTTTTCTACATACTTTCTCACATTTGCATGCATCTTAAGCCAATAATAATGAGTGCTCAATTGCAAATAAGTCTTATCCTACCCAAAGTGACCAACAATACTACCACTATGCTTTTCCTTCAACAAATTATCTCTCATGGAGCCTCTAGGGATACACAACTTGTTCTCCTTAAACAACAAACCTTCTTGAATCATGTAGTCCACCCAAGGCTCTCTATTCCTACAAATAGGATCATGGCAAGCTGCATATGCTTCCTTAAAATCTACATCTTTTGCATACAATTCCTTCAAACCTTCAAACCCCACACTGTTAGCTTGTATTTCACATAACAACAAATTTTTCCTACTTAGAGCATCAACAACTTTATTCATTCGGCCACTCTTATGTTTCAAAACAAAATTAAAACTTTAAAGATACTCAACCCACTTGGCATGTCTTTGATTCAACTTGTGTTGGTTATTGATAAACTGCAAAGCATGATTCTCTGTATACGCAATGAACTCCTTAGGCAGAAAATAATGTCTCCATTTTTTTAAAGCTTGAACCAAAGCATAGAATTCCAAATCATAAGAAGAATACTTTCTTTTTGCATTATTGAGTTTTTCACTAAAAAATCCTATCGGTTTACCTTCTTGACTTAGGATTGCCCCAATAGCCAACCCACTAGCATCAAATTCCACTTGAAACACCTTCTCAAAATTAGGCAGAGCAAGAATGGGCTACTCACTCACCTTTTGCTTCAAAAATTTAAAACTATCTTCAGCCTGCCTAGTCCATACAAATGGCCTTTTATTCCCCATTATAGTTTCAAGAATAGGTGCTACCACATGACTGAAACCTCTAATAAATTTTCTATAAAAACTTGTGAGCCCATGAAATCTCCTTACTCCATTACCCTTTTAGGTGTAGGCCAATCAAGGATATCTTGTACCTTTTCTTTGTCCATCTTCAAACCCTCCTTTGACACAACAAAGCCTAAAAAAACCAGTTCGGTCTGCATAAACACACACTTCTTCGAATTGATCAACAACTTCTCTTCATGTAGCCTCCTCAAAACATGCCTCAAATGTTCTACATGCTCCTATTTGGACTTGCTAAACACCAAAATGTCATCCAAATATACAATCACAAATTTACCAAGGTTTTAAAACCTCATTCATTAGTCTCATAAAAGAACTAGGGGCATTAGTCCAAAAGGCATAACTAGCCATTCATACAACCCATCACTAGTCTTAAAGATTGTCTTCCATTCATCCCTCAATCTGATTCTTATTTGGTGATAGCCACTTTTTGAATCTATCTTGGAAAAATACATGGAGCCACTTAAACAATCCATTATATCTTCAATTCTAGGTATAGGAAACATGTATCTTATAGTAATCTTATTAATAGCCCTTGAATCAATACACATATGCCATTCCCCTCCTTTATTTTGCACAAGTATTGTAGGAACAACACAAGGACTTAGGCTTTCCCTTATCAAACCCTTATTCAAGAGGTCCTCCACTTGCTTCCTTATCTCCTCATTTTCCATAGGTGTTAACCTATAAGCAGCCTTATTTGGAAGGCTAGCTCCTAGAATCAAATCCATATGATGGATAATGCTTCTCATAGGAGGAAATTCATTAGGAAAATCAGATGCAAAAATATCCATATTCTCATTCAAAATATCTTGTACTTCGATAGGAAAATCATCAAGTTTTGTAGAATTCATTACACGTCTAGGTTTAAGAACCAAAGCAAACCCTACTTCCTCTTCTTTCAAATCATGAATAAAGTCCTTACCACTTACCACCATTACCTTACTACTGTTGTTGTCCAATTCTTTCTCTCTTATGGGCAGCAAGGTATGCTTCTCTCCATCCTTCTCAATGGTATATTTATTCTCTCATCCATCATGCACTACTTTCCTATCAAATTGGCATGGTCTTCCAAGCAAAAAATGGCACACATCCATTGGCATTACATCACATAAAACACTATATTTATAACTTCCAATCTGAAAATTAACATAGGTTTACTCACTAACCAATATTTGATGACCTTTTTGTAACCAAGACACCTTGTACGGAGAGGGGTGTTTAATCCTCTTTAGATTTAACTTTTCTACCATCTCAATTGCAACAATATTATATGTGCTACCACTATCTATAATGAGTCTACAAAATTTACCTTGTGACTTACACTAGGTTTTGAACAATGCTCTCCTTTGAATTGGCTCTTGACTTTCTTTTCATGGCTTCAACAACACCCTCTTGAGCAATAAGGACTCATTTGATTCTAGTTCATCTTTGTGGTGCACTGGTGACCCCACGCTTTCTTGATCAGCATGTACAATCTGATTACTCTTCTCAAATTTTGAATGTCCTCCTTGAGATGACTTAGCACAATCCCAACTCTTGTGTCCATATTGGTTGCATTTAAAGCACTTTCTTGCAAACCCTCTACCTCTACCTTGAAAAAAACCTCTACCATACGATCTGCCCCCTTTATTTTGGAACCCTCCTCTATCATTTGTTGTTGTTGTAATATAACTCCCAGCTTCCTCTCCTTGATGGTGTTGTTTCCCCCTACTTGTTTGTTGTCCCCTTCCTCTAAAACCTCTTCCTCTCTTCTTCTCTTATTAACTTTTCTTTATTTGCAACTTCTCTACCTTTAGAGCAAGTTGATAAGCCTCTTCTAGGCTTCTAGGGGACAGTAGGATTATTTCATCTTGTAAACTATATTTGAGACTATTCACATACTGGGCTATTTTCTCCACATATTCTTCACTATGCCTCGATCTGATTACCAACTTGTAGAATTCCTCTGTATAGTCTTTCACAGACATGTCTTTTTACTTCAAATTTTGTAGTCTCTTAAAGAGATTAGTTTGATAATCACTTGGAAGGAATTTTTCCTTCAACTTAGCCAGCATTTGATCCCAAGATTTGTTCTCCTTATTCTTCCTTCTTCTCTCAGTTTGGACAAAGTCCCACCACATGGCAGCATGGCCCTTCAACCTGGTGCAGGAAAACTTCACTCTCCTTTCCTTTGGTACACCCTCATAATCAAAATACTTTTCCAAGTCATTGATCAGATCAATTAGGTCTTCTCCATTTAGGCTTCCTACATAAGTGGGCACCTCTACCTTTGGTTTAGAACCCACATTCATGACTGTTCTTAGTAGTATTTCCTCAAATCCTTCTTGTTCTCTCCCTATCCTTCTTCATCATCTTCTCTTTGTTGTTCTTCTTCTTCATTATTACTTTCATCCTCATCAGGTGTCCCTCTTCTTTGTTCCCTTTCCAAGGCATCCATCCTCTCCATCAAATGTTGCAACAACTCATCACTATGCCCTCTTCTACCTCTTTTATGGGCTCCACCTCTTCCCATCCTTCTTGGAGGAATTTTGTCTACACTCTTGTTCACTCTCAATTGCAAGCTCTGATACTAAATGATGGAGTCTTTCCAATCATTGAGAAACTTTGAACTGACAGAGCAATTGCACTATCAAACAGTTTATGTGAAGTTTAGGATTAAGGTAAGATAACAAAACAAAACCTTGCTCATTCACAATTAGCGGCAGGAAGAATAAAACTACATATTGTTTTTCAATCGACCCACGGTGGTCTTACACAAACAAAGATAGGGAAAATTGAATTGGAAGAGTATTTTTTTCTCATTGGCACTGATGGCATATTACAGAGGCATACATGACACATTACATTGGCCTTCACAGGTCGGCTGGTTACATTGCCTTGTCGACACAACACAAAACTTCTACCTTCCTCCCAGCCACTCAAGGCGCCAACGCTTTCATCAAATCCTTAGACCCCTTGATGGTATGCCTCTTCTCACACATAAACATCTATTTTCTCTTCACCAAAAAGCCCATCCTTGTTTCAGCGTCCTCCTTGCACCAAATACTCATCCCCCTTCTCAATTGTCAACTCATCCTAGTTACACCAGAATGCAACTGTCGATTTGTCAAGCAATTTCAATAGGAAGCTTAACAAAACATTAGCAACAAACACACTAAAACACAAACTAAATTTACCAAAATAAATAAACCAAAAAAATGAAGAAAAGGAATGGGAGTGATGCCCTGCATCATGAAAACCCAACGAGGGAAAAACCATGGTGAAAATTAGCTCACAATATAAGTAATTGCAAAATCGGTACAAGGGCTCACTACCATAATAGGAAACACTGTCCAAAAAGGCTCACATCCAGGGATCATTGCCACAAAAATAAATACAAGATAGAAGATAAATTTTACACAAATAACAACTTCTCAATGCAACATGGAATCCACCATAAATGCTCCAACACTTTCCTAGCCTTGCATGAAATATTTTGGACACCTTCAGCTCACTGCCTTCAGGAATCCAATACTTTGAAATTCACATTGCTCTGCTCAAATTTTCATCACACATCATGTGCATTGATCTCACATCTATCTTGCTTCTCTCTTGCATCTCACAACAACACCGCTCTTATTTATATCAACCTCAACCTCAAAAACCTTCTCCAAGGATGGCAACTATCTGTTACATTTACAAATTCAAATTAGGTCGGCACCTAAACATTCACGTAGTGGATTAGGAATGAAGGTGACCATATAAATCCTTAATTAGGACCAAAATAGATCCTAACACACCTCAACACACTTTCTTAAACTTCACATGTAGTGCTAACACAAGGTCAGCCAATACTCGTGTTAAACACCATAAATCATTAAGTGCACGCTTCCTTAAATCAAACTGAAACTTTTAGGCCACAAAATTCACTTGAACATGATCTAGAATAAACCTCAAACCACCTGAGATCCAAAAAATACTTCATCCAAACTCACAACATAGAAATATTACAATCCAGAACATCTAGTAAACCTTATTCTCACACTGACGCATGAAACACACATAGTACTATACCAAATCAAATGAAACCTTGAATTCTGAAAGATACAAACATTATAAGTAACTTCCCAAAGTTTCACAACCTGAAGCCAAACTAGGGAGAAACATGGAGCAAATACATTTCTCCCAAGATAAAAAAAAACATTAATGAAAAACCGGTTCACACACTGGTGAAAAAATCTCACACTGCACATCGATCCAAAAACCCAAATCTTGGATATAGCAATTACTAACAACCTTGAACAACATATCCGATCCACATAGTCATAGCATCAACACAAAATAAATGTGGAGCACATCCCAGAGCACATTCTAAACACTTGCACAACACAATTTTCTCTATTTATCAAATTTTCTCAAAAGCACTTGGAAACCAAGTACTAGAGACATCATTCAACTCATTACGCATTTTGAGACACTGCAACACAAAGACAGCTTCATCTAATCACAACACTTCCTCAATATCTCAACTATACATGCACATCATGTTTTCCTCTTTTTCACAATTTTCTCAATATCCTGAACATCTTCATCACGCAACAAACTTCCTCAACACATAGTTGACATCAATGAAAACAACAATTTGTATACATCTTGTTGACATCAATGACAACACCTTCATACTTGCAACAAGGTGAGGTTGTGTTCCAACCTCACAATGGAAATATCTATCCATTGCATGATTATTTTTTTGAATTTTGTTGCATGTTTTTTTGTAACTAGCTTGTAACCAGCCAACCAGAAGAAATATGCATAGTTATACTAACAGTGTTTAAGATTATGATATGCTCAACTCTTCAAGGTTCTTGCAGCTATATTATGGCTGGTTTTTTGTGTGTGTATATATATATATATATACATATTTATGTGTGTGTATGTAATACACACAGTCATCAAGAAATGCATATTGCAATATAATATTGCACCTATATATATGTGTGTATATATACATATACACATAGTTGGCCATAATGTATTATTGTCTTGTCTTTTCATTTTTGTACCTCTATAATTTAGATAAGTATATTAACAATAATTTAGGTTATGATAAGCTTCACTGTTAAGGGTTTCTTGTAGCTATATTATGGTCAACTGTGTGTATATACATACATATGTGTGTGTGTGTACACATAGTCAGTCAAATAATACAAAATGCATACTAAAATATCTATAAACAATGTATGCAACTCCCCCTATTAAGGGTATCATGCACCTATCGTTTGGACGACTATGTTTATATATACATACCATTTATGGGTTTCATAAGTTGGAATCTTAAGGGTTTCATGCACCTATGGTTGACTGTGTCCTCTACTACCATGAACCCCTCACACAACATTACCGCTCCCCCATCATCCTCTCTTCCCTTTTCATACTAATTTCATTTTTGTTGGTATGGTTGAATTTTTGTTATCAGTTTACATGCATTTATAGGATTTCCATCCTAATTTGGTAATCATTTTAGTTATCTAAATTTACATAACATATTAATATTATAAAAAAATAGGTGTGTATGTATGCATGGCATACATATATACATATTTATTTGTGCATACACATGTATGTATGTCATGCATACATATAGACATACCTGCATGGCATACATACATACATACATACATATGAATTTCCATTTATATATGTATGTATTTATGCACACCATACATACATACATATGTATGGCAATGTATATTTATGTATGTATGGAATACACGCATACATATATATGTGTATATATAATATGTATGCATGTATTCCATACATACATATGTATGTATGTATGTCATGTAGGATAGATAGTATGCAGTGTTCAATGTATGCTTATTTTTCATACATATCTTGATTTCCTTCAGTAACATTTGCATACATACATATCATTACACCCATCATCCTTACTTTTTAGTTGCTTTAAGAATGTGTAATTAGCTACCACTTTCACAGATACATACACATACACATAATTGGCAAAAAGATAGGTGCATGAAACCTCAATAGTGGAGTGTATGATATCCTCCAATACTGTCAATATAAATATGGAAATTGAAGACTTACATATATATGTGGCAAAGATATAGAAATTGATGTTTCATATAGCCTTGTTCATTTACATTCAAATGAATTGGATGTATGCTTTAGTTGTTCTTCCATTACTTTTACAAGTATAATTTTTTTTTTCAATTTATTTCATAATTTTGGTTGAAGCTATATATAAATATCATAATGTTTTATTAGAAAAGGGCTCTAAATATTAGTATCATTTTGTTGTTTCAAGTTATATATAACCCATAAAGGGATTATATATTTATAGTAATTAGTTAACATGATCACCTAAGGGTTGTAAGATTTAGAATTGGGGATTTGGTAGTATAACATGCATTGCTCATTATGTATAACTAGGGATAGGAGCAAACAGTTGAGGCACCACTTAATAAAAAAATAAGACTGAATTTGTTTGCAAAAAATTGTATTAATATGACAGGATGGGTACATGTATAACAATGTTGTTTCAATTTGTATCATAATGTTGTTTGAAATTATATAGAAATATCATAATGCTACTTAAATTTACATATATAGTGTGAACCGATTATATATGTGTATGTGCATACATATGTATGTATGTATGTATACATATATGTATCTATGTATATAAATTTGTATGTGCATACATATATATAATTAGTTAGCATGATCACCTAATGGTTGAAAGAGTTAGAATTGGGGATATGATAGTATAACATGCATTGCTTGTTTCATTGTACACATATCCTTGTTCATTTACAATCAACTGAATTAGATGCATGGTTAGTTTATTCTTCAATTACACTCACTCTTACATGTATAAATATGTTGTTTCAATTTGTATCATCCTTTTCTTTGTAGGAGTTAGAATTGGGGATATGATAGTATAACATGCATTTAGGGGACTTGGTTTTCTGAAGGTCTTTCAAGTTAGCCTATGTTGCACTTCACAATTCAAAGGGAATTGTGGACAACTACAACATAGGTTACCATTAGAAATGAATTTGAAAAATCAAGTCTCCCTAAAGAATTGCTCAATACAGATATATATAACAATGAGACATGGTTTTCAAAATTCTTTGTGTTCAAATACGTTGTAGTGTACCATTCAAAGTGAATTGGATGACTGTTGCAACATAGTTTAACTATCAAAGACTTTGAAAAACTATGTCTCCTTATTGCATTCATCTGAATTAGATGTATTGTTTGTTTATTCTTCAATTACACTCACGTGTTTGAATATGTTGTTTCAATTTTTATCATACTATTGTTTGAAGTTATATAGAAATATCATAATGCTACTACAATTTACATATACATTGTAAACTAATTATATATGTGTATGTACACACACATTTCTACATTGGGGATATGATAGTATAACATGCATTGCTTGTTTCATTTCACACATACCCTTCTTCATTTACATATAAAACTTGTAACATCAGTATGATACAAATATTTGTAACCTTGTCTAATAGAGTTGTATGATATAATATATGTATATATATACATATATATATACACATATATACATGTGTATACATATTTACAATATGTACATATGTATATGTATGTATATATATAATCATATATACTACAAAGATAGATATTTTTCCTATAGCCTTATTAATTTACCTAAAATTGGTCCCTCTCCCTTACAACTAACTATGATAATGGCTAACTCCTACTTCTATTATAATCATTTTTGAAATAGCATTATGAAATTTATATATAACTTGAAATAATAGTATAGAACAAATATTTCTAACCCTTATTGATACAGTGTTATGATTGATATATGTGCAGAGATAGATAGATACATATGTTTCCTATAGCCTTCTATATATGTATGTATGTATGCATGTGTATGTATGTATGTATTTATGTATGTATGTATGTATGTATATGTATATGTATATGTATATGTATATGTATATGTATATGTGTGTATATGTTTATATGTGTATATGTATGTATATTTGTATATATATGTATATGTGTGTGTGTATATATATGTGTGTGTGTACACATATATATACATGCATACATATATATATATATTACAAAGATAGATAGATAGATATGTTTCCTATAGCCTTCTTCATTTACATTCAACTTAATTAGATGTATGGTTTGTTGGTTCTTCAATTATAGTGAATCTAACAATCAGCGACTGTAACATGTAGGAATATGTTATTTGTATTCATATCATAATATTGTTTCAAGTTACAAACCTTCAAAAAAATCCCAATAAAATTGTTAGAAACCTTCAAAACAATCACAACAAAATTTTTCATACTTAACATTCCAATCAAGTAAATAAAAGTGAAAACAAGAAATTTGATGAAGGCAAGCTATATGTTGATGTGTTGTTTGTGGCCTCTAAATGATTAGAACTTCAACTTTGAACTAGTTTTCTAATGCTTTGGGTAGGTAAGGGTGGACAATATTGGGGGCAATGAATTGACACAGATTCTTTGAATATCCTATGACAGTCAGGCAAGGGATTCAAAGGGTTGTCGAGATGTCTTTCCCTTGCTACCTATTTTCTAGCTTTCTCCAATTATTTTTTCTTTTTCTGCAGCTTCCCTTTCAATTCTTTGTTACTCCATTTTCTACTCCTTGTTTTATAGTTCTCTTTCAACCTCAGGTACTACTCATTAATGTTCTCTTTCAATTCTCAATTACTCCTTCAACTCCTTTGTTGTAATTCTTTCAATCTTGTGTTGTTCAATTTTTTCTCTCTTCCTATCTTTTAGTTGTTGAATTTCCTTCTTCCTCTCCTCTTGCTCATTTAGAAACTTCATGTAGTCATCAATGGTGAAGAGCTAGGATCCTCTTGGAAGTTTAATCTCATGGTCAATTAACTTATTGGACTTATTCTTCACTACATGAATAGGTAGCTTAAAAAATTAGGACAGGTCTGAACTTTTTTGACTTCCCAATTGCTCCATTGAATCTACATCATTTGTAACTTGCACCTAACTAGCTATTTCTTCCACTTCATCACCTCCTCCTAATTGATCAGCTTCACTTTCTCCCCAATCAGCATAAAAATGCACTAAGGTATTTGGGCCCATGTTGTGCGATGGAGAAGGAATTGAAAAACTTTTTTTCTAAATCCACATGCAAATCAATTCCAAGATTTGCATCCCCCTTTAACAACCACGATTTCTCCTCTAGTGCACTCAGTAGAGAAAGAGAGATTTTTGCATACAACCTAAAGAAATACAAATCACTCCCACTTCCATTCCATTTCCCCAACCTTATCTTCCCCTCAAAGCTTGTCTTCCTCAACATATGGGCAAAGAGTGTGATCTTATTGAGAAACTTTGTAATACTCCATCTAAGATCTTTCTTTGGGACTTAATACAAAACTCACCTACATACCATGAGATTCCCCAAGAGGCCTTAAAAAAGATACTAGTACCACCTTATGTTAGACCAAGTGATGTAGCAGCCTTGTTCAAGGGTATGCATTCAACAAACTTGGATATTACACTGGACCTCAACATGAATTACCTCCCCTTGAGGCTCAACAACAACATGATCATCTTATAATTTATGTCACCATTAACAACAAACACAAAATTAAGTGTACTCCAATCGATAATGGATTAGGTCTTAATTTTTCTAGCATTAACCTTTTAACATAAGATTGGTATGGATACGTCTCTCATAAAAAATAATACTCTTTCTATTCATGGCTTTGATAATGTGAGTAGACAATCACTAGGTACAATTGCACTACATGTTAAGGTAGGACCTATGACTTTTCCTACCCTTATCCATGTTATTCCTGATACTCTTTCATATAATAATATTCTTGGTAGATGGTATATTCATGTCATGAGGGGAGTCTCATCTACTCTTCACCATACAATGAAGTTTGTATATAATAATAAGGTTTATATGCTTAAAGTAGATCCAAATCCTAAAATTTGTTCACAAGATGAAGCCAAACATAAACCTCCTAATTCCAAATCTCTTAGTACTTTGATTCCATCTTTAAAAATTGAACCATTACCTTCCAATGATAATAATATTGATAATGATAGTAAATCACCTATGACTGCACTCTTTGGCAATGATTAGGTTTTTTTAGATTTTACACCTTCTTTTATTGGGGGGTGATAATGTGGAAAGTGAAACCCTAGAGATTTACTTTAGGATTTGGCACCTTTCACTAACTTGTCATTTAGAATTTGAAGGTGGCAAGGGAACAAGATTAACTTACAACCTAAAAGGTGAGTCAATCATCCCTTAGACTTCAAATTCCTTTTTAAGAGTGGGAGTTTGAAATGGATTTTGTATGAAATTCAATTATGCAACTAGCCAAAAATGAAAATTCACTACTCTTATGTGAAAACAACAAATTTGGAAAGTAACAAACAAATTTGACTATTAGACACATGCTAATTATACTTGTGTTCACTTGTGGTTTAAATTTTTGCTTGAGTTGACTATACAAATTCACCTAGGGCACCTATGTCTGAGTAATTGAATTTGTAATCTATCTCCATCTTCCTCGAGTATTTGATCAAAAGCTTCTTCTTTTCGAATCTCACTGTCGGATCTTTGTCGAGTGTTGAGATAATTGAGTTTTTGTATCTTGTCAGGTTGTAGGGTTTGAATGTAATGATGATAAAAAGTTCTTCAATCTTCCTTAGATCTTGAACTTTCACATTCAAAGTGAGAGAAAAGGTTGTGCCATAGAGGGGCTTTCCTTGGTCAAACCCTGTGTTGGTGTTTCTACCTCCACAATGGAAAATTTGATAAAAGAGAGCTTATCCCTCTGATGAATAGAGTTTAAATGATAAACGAATGATGAATCAACAATTAGATGCAACTCGTCACTCAAATTTGATTCCTTGAAGGACTAAAGCCATGCTCATCTCCTCAAGGCTTGATTGCAATTTAACTTGGCTTGCTTTGAAAACCTACAAGGGTTCATCCTCATAAACAAAATATATGCATAAAAATGAATAAACTCACATAAAACTTGACATGGTTCTTTGACAATGAAATGTTACAATAATTTTGCTCTTGATTGCTCTTGATTGCTCTTGAATTGATAATAATTGCTTGATAATGCTCTTGATTTCCAATTCTTGCTAGATCTTCCTTGTTAGTTTTCAAATGATACAATGACTAGTTATTTATATGCATTTACATTTGAAATTCAAATAATAAAGTGTTAGCTCTGACATATTAAAAATTAGGGCCAAAATAGGGGGACAAAGACTCCCAAGGCACCCTTGTCCCAACCCTATTTTGTAGGTGTAAAGTGTTGAGAGAAAAATATTAAATGTCTACTTCAATTTTGTACATGTGGTTTCTTGATAAATGTTAAAATGGGCCATATAATGCTTAATTTAGGAAATTAGGAACACAATTAGGTCCATGCACATAGAAGGGAGAAAAATCTAGTGTGAAATTGTCAAGGGTGACAATTTATGATGCTACAAGGAGCATAAAATCTCACCATCAAATCCTAAAGAGTTGAAGGTTTTTTCGGTGGAATTCACACAATCTTGTCATTCCTCCTCTCATACATCTAATCTCAACACTATAAATAATTACCCAAATTTTGCTTCATCTTCAAATACATATTCTGGTGATGATTTGGTTTTATTAGACTTTACACCCTCCTTTGTGGGAGAGTACAAATCTCACAATCTAAACCTAAGGATACTTTTGTTTCATTTGCATAATATTCCAAGAAACTCAAATCCACTATTCCAACATCAAAAAAATCACAAACATCATCATCTCATTATGGAAATGGGGGCTCTTTAGCTTTCATCCCATGTGTGCTAGAAAAATCTAATAATGATCCTCCTCTTGACATTTCAACACTCAAATTTAGGATATGTGTTCTTTCACAAGAATCGATTCTTCTCATGTCAACATTGCTACTCCTCTTTCAAAAAATGATCATTTAAACAAGACTTATCCTTCTCCATATAAATTGGAAAAACATTATGGGGTTGGATTTATTTAATTCTTTATTAAATTGGGTACAATAAAAACATCGAACAAGGAGTTAAGGTTCCTAAGAATCTTACACCGCACCTTGCTAAAAGGGGTTTAGGTTTCCAACATCCTCCTTCATATACATCTCATCCTCCATCATCTAATGTATTTATTACTTCCTCTAGTGAGGAAGCAAGATTTTCTTCACAAGAGAAAGGATTGATTCCTGCTCCTTATCCTTTATCTAAGAAAGAGATTATTTTTTAAAGGCTTCTCAAAGCTCACTTGATTACTCTTTCTTCTCTAACATATAAGAACTTTCACAAATATAATCAAACAAATCATTCATTTTGTGCATATCATCAAGTTCTTGGAAATTCCACCAAAGAATGTCAATCCTTAGGCAATAAAAATAACTTCTTGATTTTTGTGAGGCACTATCACTCTTCCATGTGTTGATGCACCTATTCATTATAAATGATAAACTCCCCTCTATTTATGTTTCTCTTCACTATGTGGAATTTTTAGCTCCATCTATTTTCTCATTTCCATTCATGGTCGTACAATCTTACATGCAACCATACTTCATCAATGGTGTAAACATGATCTCAAGCATGGTTGTTCTCGCCTCTACACTTTGGGGGAAAGGATAATTGGTTCTAGAGGTTTGCAACCTCCTTGAGGACTCCTCTTGAGGATCCCCTCTCCTATTTCTTTCCCCTTTGTTTCCTTAAAATATCAGCATAGCAAGTATGCTAACATTTTAAGGGGGGCATATCACCTATCCATTTTCATACATTAACGTCTTGTGAGCTTTAACTTATTAGTGTGCCCCCTCTTGTGGTGGTATTGTTCATAATTTCCCCTGGGGCATGGTTATCAATTCAACCCCCATGACATTAAAAATTTATGCTCTCCCTAAGGCATGGTTATCAAACTATGGCATTAGACATTTCTGCACTATTCACAATCACCTAGCATAATGCAACTTCCTAGCCTATGAATTTGTGTATTTTACATGGACACCTATCATAATGTAGCTTTCTATCCAATAGATCCATGTATCTCATGAGCCACCTAGAATAACACAATGTGCTAGCCTTGTGTGCTTTATGAGATCCTTATTTATCATATCCATGGTCACCTAGCATAATACAACTTGCTAGCTTGTGGTCCATGGGGTGCTTTTAATGTGAATGACCTTTTTTGTATTAACTCTTTTTAGAATTATTCTATGTGTTTGTGCATTTGAGATATGATGCTTGGTAATTGAGACAGCCTTACATACTAAGGTCTCCTTGTAGCACCCCTCTATTTTGGCTCTTTTGATCGGACAGTGTTTTTTCTTTGTTATGCTTTGTTTCTGTTAATACTTTGACTATGGAACTTGGTTACTATTTAATCACAAACTGTAAAGCGATGTGAATGTTATATTTTGATATGATGGTATTTTAATCTGATGTTATCATTATGGCATGCTTTGAATTAGCTTAGTAGATATTTAATTAATGATGCTTTATGCTTTTGAGTATATTATTGATATCAGATTCATCAGTTAGTAATTATGTATTGGTGAAGGGGATGGGATTGTACCACTTGCTTGCAAGTGCCCTACGATTCTGAGATTTCCTCTTCACAGTGTGGTTTATTATATTATATATATATATATATATGTATGTATGTTCGACATACTCTTTGTTCGCAGGTTGACAGGTACATGACATCGACTCCACCTGGTTTCACAGGTTTGAGCGTGTCCATTGGCTAATGGTATTCGATTCGGAGATAGTAGCTAGGTTTTATGTGCCAAGTCATCACCCTAGTCATAGTGTGTCGTTGGGTTTTTAGTCGGGTTAAGTTGCTTCTTTGTTGTTCTTCTCTCCTTGATTTCATTTAATTGCAAGTTGGAAAAGGTAAATAAAGGGCTTTATGTATTTAAGTTGTTTATTAAATTTATCTGGTCATAATGTTAGATATGTTATTTAATTTATTAATTAATTTAATCTAATTAATAACATAATATAATCTTGGATTAGATTTATGTTATTGATTAATTAAATTAATTGTGTGGAATTGAATTAAGTTATTCATTTTGGAATTTAAAAGTGTTAAATGATTTTTGAAAAGAAAATTTTAAAAGTTGTAAATTTTTTTGAAATGAAATTATTAAAAAATTTAAAGTCTTTTTGGAAAAGAAATTTTAGTTTTAAATTTTCAAAAAAAGCAAAATATCCTCAAAATGGATAGAGGGGAAATAACTATGGTGGTTGTGGGATATTTTGGGGAAAGTTGACTAAATTTGGGGAAGATATTTCATTCTAAAAAAAAAAAATTGGTTGTGAAGAAGGAAGGATTTTCTCTTATTGTGGATGCACTTTCGATTGGGGTGAAGATTTGGAAAGATTTTGGAAGAATTGGAAATTGCAGCTCAACTTTAGTCTTCTTCTTCAAGTTTCCAACAGGTTCTTTTTTGTTTTGTGTTTATTGTTTCGAAATTTAGGATCTTCAATATTGAAAACTTGTTTGGAAATTTTTTTTTGAAAACCTGTTGAAATCATGGAAAAAAGAATTTAGATTCTTGAAGAAAAACAATCTCTAACAACAAAAAAAATTCTTGCAAATCAAATTCTAACAATAGGAAATTCAAATGAGAACATAAGAAATTAGAAAAAATATTTGTTCTTTGTCAATTTTTTTTGTAGAAATAATTTGTTCAATTTGACTGTAAAATGTAAAATATATATATATAATGTAAAATATATATATATACATATATATACAGTAACAAGGGATTTATTTAAAAAAAATTTATAAAATAAATGTTTTTTTAATGTAATTATAGGGGGTGCTAGGGGAGCAGCCCCCACAACAAGGGGCAGGGTTTGACCCTGCAACCCCTGCGTGGGAAGTAGTTTGTGTTTTCTTTTTTTAAAACATTTATTTTAATTTAAAATATAAATTTTTATATATTTATATATAATATGTAATATATTATATATATATATAATATATATTATGTATATATATATGATTATTTATATATGTTTTATAATTTTTAAATATATTATATATATATATATATTTTATATATGTTATATATTATTTAAATATATATATATAATATATATATATGTGTGTGTGTGTGTGTATTTTATTTGCTTTTTAAATTGGCAAAATTTGGGTTATTAATGAGTTGGAATTTTAATTGAAAATATAAATATTTATTTAAATAATGTTTACAGGTTTAAATATATTTATATTTAAATACAATTATTTTAAGGTTATCTTATTATATAAGATGTAAATGTTGATTTTATAATGGAATGATTTCAGTGGGAAATGGGATTCTTATATTTAGATTTTATTGGGAAACTGAGGTAGACCTTTAGATTTAAATTTATAATTGCTTGTCAAATGTTCAAGTAGTTAGTTAATAAGGGAATGTTTTTAAGGGAAATAATTATCCGTTTTAAATGAAATGAAAATTTGTAAGAGAACGATGTTATGATAGTTTAAATATTATTTGGTTGCAAACGAATTTATGATAAGACTAGTTATTTTCATGTAATGTATAATTGGGGGAAATTATAGAGATAAACAATTAGTTATGATTTGTTCTTATCTTATGAATTAAATTGTCTCAAATTAGAAATAATTGAGAAAAGTTTTATTGTTAAATTGGATTTAAGAAATCTGAATATTAGAAGTTTTATTTGCCTAAGTTGCTTTTAACTTGTGTTTTTCCTATTATGTTTGTTGGGAAAAATGGGCTAATCGAGTTAGTAAGTCTTCCAGAGGAGTTATTCTATGTTGGGACGTTTTATGTGATGGTTCAATTTGTGAATTGCTTTGGGTAATGCACGTGGGTTTAGCTATTGGAACACCCGGTTACTACAAACGGGTTGTGTGACCTTATGTCTTAAGGTTGGTATTTGTTATCAGTTTTGGTGCATCTAGTCTACCCATTGAACTATGGTTTTGTACTGTGTGTGTTGTCGATAGGAGAGTGGCTCTAGGTGGGGGTCCGACACACAAAGGGGCGCCAGGGTAACTCACTTAGGGTTTAAGTAAGTGATAACTTAAAAATAATTAATGAAAAACTTGCAGACTAACTAAGATAATGAATGCCTCTCTCATGACTCATGAACTTATTAAGGCTTGAGATAAGACGAGAAGCACAGTTTTATGGGGGTCCAACAACTGGTAGAGGCAAGCCAAGGTAACCCCGAATGGGGGTTCGGTAGCCTAGGAAGGTTGAGCCAGGGTAACTCATAGCAAATGATGTGTGACACTCTCTCTATGACAACCATAAGTCAGTTTTTTTGTACTGTGTAGTGGCTCATTGGTATCTGGAAGCATTGTAACCATTGTGTTAAGTGATGTTGTGTTTGTATTTGATTCAGTTCAGTTATGTTTTAGCCTATGTCTAGAGGTAGATGGTCTTGTCTATAAGTCCTTGTTACTATCTCCTAGCACGAGGGGTGAGCCTTCGGGTATCACTTGGTTGGGTGGAACGTGCACTTTACTCTGTTGGGTTTTCTTCTTGTTCGTGTGGACAAGATTTCTAGTTGGAGAACTCGTGGGATCCAGTTTCATTTCATGCTTTATTCTTTTCAGTCGAATCTTGTAATTTATTACCCCTCATTTGAATCGATGTAAAGATGTATTATGTAACCATGATTTTTGGGTTTACCTCATTTGAGGAATGAGAGTTGTAATCTTATTGTTCAATTATGTTATTTGGAATCATGTGTTATTTCTTATTCTTTTATGTAATTTAACATGTATGGAATGTATGTGTTTCTTAATTCGTTAAGTAATTAAATGCTATAGTTTCAATTCATGTTTCTTGTTTGGGTTTTAAAGCAATCTCAGTCTCATAACCTTAGAGATTGTTGCAATGGGTAGTGAACTTGCATGTTATTTGTACTTAAACAAAAAAAAATTAGTACATTTGAGTAGTTAATTGCAACTTCCTCTAGGGTTGCGTGGCGGGGCGTTACACTCCTTACCTTTTCAACTAGAATCTTTAGTTTTACATAATGTATAATAACATTGTTGTTATATGCTTCATGTTTCATGTTTTCTCCATGTGTATGTTGTTCTTTCTTCTTGTTTGTAGCATTTATACCTCATTTATTCCTTGTTTACCTTATGTATTCTGTGTGTTTTCCTTGTGTATTCCATGTGTTTTATTTGTGTATTTTGTGTGCTTTTTTATGTATTTCATGTGTTTTTTGTGTGTATTCCTCATATACTTTGTGTTTTCCTTATGTATGCTTTTGTGTACTCCATTTTTCTCATTGTATTTCCTATGTATGATTAAATTTTACCTTGTCTTTTGTGTGATATATCTACTTTATGTTTATCTTGACTTTGTGGATTGGTAGGATCCTAAGTTTATGGGATAGTACATCCTCTCAAGTTAGTGTCATCATGTCTCTTCATTGATTTGATAAAGAAATCTATTTTATTCATTCCTTTAGTGTGAGTATGAACATAAGATCACACCTCACTAAAGTGGGGGTTAAATGAGGGGTCAAATTTTCACTCTTGACAATTTCACACTATGTTGACACCCTATTTTGGATATACAATTAATTATATTAAGTTGCTCATCTTGGGTCTAAATTGGGAAAATAAACTTAATTCCTTGACATCCCTAGAATTTTGGGCCAAAAATCCCTAGACTAGAGTGTTGGGATCCCTAGTCCTAAAATTTTGATTTCAAATTATTGCCAACTTTTGGGTCATCCTTTGGTGACTTAAAAATGATCTCAAGTCAGCCTTAGTCCAAAAAAATCATTTAAGATGCATATATAAACAAGTTTTCCCTCTCATTTGAATAGTTATAACAATCTATTGTGCTATGTGACTAACCTCTTTCAAGTCTTCAAGGAAATCCATGCACTATCAATCAACTCTTTGTGGAAACTTATGGTGTGACATTACTTCGACAGGGTTTTCATGCATAAGGTAACATTATCAATTGTCATTTATTGTTTACATTTCCTCTGTCTGGCCTAGTTCATGTGATTTATACCATCATAATTTGTTGTTGTGGAGGTGGAAACACCAAAACTAGGGTTTGATTGAAGCAAACTCCTATATAGCACAAATTTTCCCCTCTTTACATGTGTGTGAGTCATATCTAGAACTTTTGTTAGACACGGGTTATAGAAGAGCAGAGAGTAGATAGTACTAGAGTGATCCAGAATTTGAAGACCCAAAAACAAGCAGACTAGGGCACCTAGTTATCCCTACATTTTAGGAACATCTTTCTATCATAGGTTCCTTTATGTCTACGCAATTCAAATTGTGTTTGAATTACTAAAAAAAATTATTTTCGTCTGTGCAATCATTTGTATTTTTAGATGTCGGGTTTGTGTCAATTAGGTTAATAAAATCACACATCAAATTTTCCCTCTTTGCAACAAAGGAACCAAACTTGAGCATATTGGCTCTCCTTTGAGGTAGTTAGCCAATCATAAAACCCTATCTATTGTGTGTTCTAATGTTAAGTCCAAAAGGAAAAGCTAAATCTAAGCTAATTCTCTTGTTGGATCTTGGATCTCTTTTCCACTTAATAAGATTATTACAATGTATGTAATTGTTTTCAAATGCTACCACATTCTCTAACATAATTTATAATCACAACATTAAATATGCTAAAGGGAATTTTTGAAATACCTTAAACATGTTGTGATTGTAATCATAATAATAGCTAAATACACCAAATCCATACAAATTTAAGCAATATTTAAGTAACTAAGCTACAATCCCAATGAAATATTTGAAAACCATTAACAAAGAAGCCATTTAAACAAAACCATGAAGAAATGCATAAAAAAATCCTAGATAAATGCTTCAAACCTTATCCCATTAGGGGATTGGTGTTGCATTGATGTGGAATGACAGCCCTTTCAAATCCCTTTGATAAAACGTGTGTCTAATCGAACTCCATTGATGAAAACCAAGCTAATATTGAAGAAACTAGGCTAAGGATGGATGAAAAAGCTAATAATGGATGCAAGGATGAATAAAGATAGTAGTCAAATGTGTAGCATAAATTTTCTTTGATGGAAGTGGATCCATTTCTCTCCAAAATGTGAGGTATTTATAGGAGAAAATGGTGAATCAAGGGTCAAGATCAAATTGATCAATCAATGGTTGGGATACAATCAGAGGTGAAGGAATGGATCAAGGATTCTCATCAATGGATGAGAATGCAAGATCACATAGATCAAGGAGTCAATCAATGGCTCACAATGATTCAAACACACTTTCAAATTTGTTAGAAATCTTGTTATAGAGTTTGTTACAAAATAATATTCCTTTTTTTCTAACTTGAATATTCTCATGCAAGTGGATGGGTGAGGTAAAATTAGTAATTAGTCAATTAAAACAATGTTTTAGTTGTGGAAGTTGAGTGAATTTAGGATTATCATTAAATAATTTATTTATTTAATGAAAAGGGGCTAAGTGACATTTAATTAAATGATTTAGATTATTAAATTAAATGAGAGGGCATAAGGAGGTTTAATTTAAATAATTTTCATTATCCAATTAAACAAGATGAAACATTAGTGTGAAACGGGGTGAATTAACCTAATGAAATTAATTAGATTAATAGATGAAAATGATGCATTAAATAAGTAGGCTTATTCAATTAAATAGTCGAAAAGAAGATGAATTTTAGGATTAAATGATGTTAGTGACTAGATTACAGTGTATAATATCATTCAGGACAATTTTAAGTGTCTACACATGTACTTATGACTCTAGAGACATTATCTTTGCAACACTTTCTACCATGGTACCTTTGGACATTTGATGATTTTCGTAGCACTCCTACAACTAACTTTTAATGATTGAAACTCTACAAAGCATTGATGCTTCCTCTACCTTTAGAAAAAAATTGACTTATAAAAATGAGTCTCAAAATACCAATATACCTTTGGGTCAAAACCCTAATATGTAAAATTATAGTGCATTTAAACTAATGGTTGAAAATAAATCCCACCCAAACTGGGTGTTCTAGATTGAGAGAGGAAAATCACATTTTTTCTTAGAATTTGGGAAAAATGGTGTCCTTAATGTGATTTGGTGGAGCACTTGGAAGAGAAGTGCGTCATTAAAAATTTTACAACCATTAAAAAAAATTATTGCACTTTATTAGACCTTTGAAAGATGAAACACTAAAATTATCATACCCCCAACAAAGGAACAAGGAAATTATTGAGGATTAGGCCTTAGACTTACCATATACCATATACCATCTACCAATTGGATTTTTAAGTCACCAAAACATTCATCTCCAAAACCTCGACAAGGCATTAAGCCATCAAACATTAGGCTTCAAACATCCATCGCGTCACATGCCAAAGAGGAAAGAGAGAAGGGAACCTCTGAAACACCAAAATTTGAAAGGAAGGGAGTGATTGAGAAGTTAAGAGTCAATGCAAATCTTGGTCAAGTACCAGGTAAAGGGAAGTTCAAATGACCAACCCTCGAAGGGGTTAGGAAAAATCTCAAAAAAGTGAGGTAAAGTTTTTGGGATTGGGAATTGGGAATACCTCTTGATCAATGCCAAAGAGGGAAAGAAGAATGAGGGGTTTCAAAATTCTAACCTCCGATAAAGGATGAAGCTTCAAGGCACAAGGAATTGATGGAAGGAAGCACGCTAAAAATGGATGTAGGAAAGGAAGAAGTTGACAGCATGAAAGTTCGATAGGTGGAACACTTAGAAAATTTTCAAAGTGGACTCAATGCTTCGAGGAGGCATTAAAATGGAAGGTGAAAGAAGAATGAGATCAAGGGAGTCATCAATAACCTAAAATTCCAAAAAACTTAACACTTAGACCCTTTTAAGTTCAAACTTTGAGGATTGAGGAGACCTTAGGAAAAGGGGACTCAGTTTGGTATGCAAGGAAGACAAACCCCAAAGACCTAAAATTCCAAAAACCTCAACACTTAGCCGAATTTACAAGGGTATGAGAGAGGAGTAAGGGTTGATAGGGAAAGCGTGCAAGTAGAAGGAACACCGAAACCTTGACATCACAACATAGAAACTTATTCAATTTTGGATTCTATAGTTTGATTTTTTGACTTAGGAACAAACATGTGGGGGAAATATAATATCTAGAGGTATAATAAAAATAATAAGACAAACCATTCATTTTTTTCTCAAATTAGTTATCAATGGGTCATATACTACTAAGATACAAGAGGGGAAGGGACTTGAGAAAATTTTGACACAATAAAATTGAGTCCCAACATTGGCTTTAGTTAGAGATGTGTGTCTAGTAAAGGCACAGGGTAAATGTAGGAAGTTGGTTCCACTTATAGGGGAAGTGGCATTTTTCAACTTTAAAACAAGTACACATTCATTTGTTAGAATATGTAACCATTTTAAAGTGGTCACTCATTCCAAAAATTTCAAAACTCACAATCAATGTATTTCATTTGGATTTAGGCTCAGAAAAGGCATGGTAAACCAACCCTTAGCCTTGGAATTGCAAGTACAAGGTCATGGCAATGTCAAGAGAAAAAATTGGATTATTTTTTTCTATTTTTTAATTAATTTCTAAGGAAATTGGTCCATAAACTTGAAATTTTAGGTTTCTATTATTCTTTATAAAATTTAATTTTTATAATTTTCTTGTAAAAAAAAATATGATGTCAATCTACAAATATTTTTTTACACAATGAAAAAAAAATCAAAAAATGATTAGTTTAGGTCAAATTATGGTGTTTATACACGAGGGTTTTCAAAAACAACAATTAGGGCCAATAAAAAATTAATAAAAATATATATTTAAAAAAAATATATAAAAAAATCCTCATCAATCTTCAGTATAATACACATCTTTCCCTAAAAGTAATTATTAAAATAATTTTATTTAGGTCAAATTATGGTGTATGTACATGTACATGGTATGGTCCTAAAAAAGTGACTTTTAAAAGTGGTTTGTATGCATGCCTATTTAAAATTATTTTGTGTCATCTGGGTATTAGAATAAATTACATATTTGAAAATTAGACTCAAACTACTAAATTTCATATTTCTGAAATTTTTTAAGATTCAATGTGTAAGTGCTTCAAATTTTAGTCCAACTATGAAAAATTCTAAAAATCAAGAAAAACACTTCCATTTTTTAACATTTTGTGGACCCAACTTCTTGTACTTACCCCACAATGAGGATCCAAAATCTCCATACAAACCAAAATTTTCACTATGGCCAAAACAAATGTCACCTTGGCCACAAGAGTCAAGATTACTTGGAAAAAACATCAAGCAAAATGAAAGATGTAACATTGCACTCACTAATCAAAATTTTGCAACTCTACTATTAAGAAATGTAGTGCTTCAAATGTTGACCACACATGGGCAAGTCAATTAATTATCCTTCTAGATCCATGAGGTAGTAGACATGAATTTTGTACCTCTCAACTATTCCTTAAGGTCCAATCCATAAGGGATTGAAATTCCCATGCTTTCCCTTATCCTCTGACTTAGTGTTCCAAAAAATAACCAAATCACCAACTTGAAACTCTCTTGGTGATGTCCTTTTATCATGTAGATGCTTCATGATTTGTTTGTGCTACACATTTTTGTCTTGAGTTGCTCTTTGTTTCTCATCCAACTCACCCAATGTCATGACCCATAGGGATACTGTTGCTTGTAATTTTGGAACTCAATATTTAAACTTTCTCATTCTTCTTGTTGTGTTAACCTTGGTGTCATTAATTTTACCGTGGTCTTCATTATTTTTTTAATGCTTCTAAGGCTTGAATAATACAAGATGTTTGTTTCAGTTCTATCTCTCAGTGATGATTTTCATCCTACTCAAAGAAATGAACAATATCAAGGTTGCTTTTATTTATTAGGATAAAGAAACTCTTCTTAAACAAAAGTATGTATACCCAATGGTAATGACCTCGGAAAATGGGAAGAGCCTACTAATTGTATATGAGATTTAGAAAGAGAGAGAATATTCAAAGGTATTCAAAGGAGAAAAGGAGAGAGAGAGAGAGAGAACTAAGTGAGGTCCTAGGTAAAGAAGACAATAAAGACCTAGAGCACCAAATGATGATAGACCATACAAATTTTATGGCAGAGATATTAAAGTACAATTATGATAGGAAAAGAACTATAATGAAGGTACAAGTGATTAAACCAAAAGCATAGTTTAGAAGGCGATCCCTAAAAAACCACAATACTATGAAAACTATAGTGTCCATTCAATCATTGAGAGAAAATATATGTTAGGAAATAATGCATTCAACCCACAATCTTAATCCATTTCCTACATAACCCCATGAGAGAAACATGCATACAAGTAACCATAATTCATATACCAAATAGACATGCCACAAGATAACACAAGATATACCCTTGGAAAACCCTCAATAGGGAAAAACCTAGCCTCCAAAAGCATCCATACTCCATCATATTATTCAGCAATAAATAAATACAAGAGTTACAATGAATACCTCTGAAGCATCAAACCTCTCAATGCATCCTCATGTGTCCAAGCATGAATCCACACATCCCATGCCATGCTTCACATATGCACTCCCTAGAAAGACTCAATAATAACAACTCACTCACCCAGACAACCTTAACCACTAAACATGTGCTTGCTTTTATCAATTCAAGCTCACACAAATACAACCAAGTGGTAAGATAAAACCATGTGCCACAAAACTATGTGAACAAAAAGCTACTAATCCCTTATTTAATATTGAGTACTAAGTTTTCACTTTATTAATATTTCCCCAATATTAAATTATTATCACATGTCTCCTACACATTAAATAATAATACAATCTTACTATACAACATACAAGTGGTCCCCAGATAATTACCTAGTGTGATTAACCATGCCACCTAGGTGCATCAGTACTAAATAATTATTTAATTAAAATATTATAATATATCAAATTATGAAATGGTGTACAAAACCATATCCCAACAATATATTCATCATGGAAATCCTGAGACACAGTCATAGCAAGTTGAATCTTCTAATTCTCAAGATAATAAAACAGTTGGTCAAAATGTGAGACAACGTATGCCATAGTGCTAATTATATGCCAATACACTCGTGCACACTGGAACCACCATAGACACAAATTTTGAGGATAATTTACCAAGGTTACTATATATCACAAAATAAATGTGTATGGCGTGAATAATATATGGAACTACCTTATAGACTTAAGAGAAATTAAAGATTTTTCAGGTTATTAAAGAGGAGGCAAAGCAGTGTAGTCACAAGCAATTAGAAAAAGACTTAGATATGGTCTTTATACAAGAGGAAGCACAAAGAGGTTTAGTATTTTTGCATCCTACAAGAGTTATTGTTAGGCACCATATTGAATATTTTTAGAAGAAAACTCATATATAGCATGGTTATGAGCTTCCTTATACGCCACATGTGGCCAAAGCTAATCTTTGGAAGATAGGTGGATATTCAGAGTTTTACAAAGAAACATGTTTGATTAAATTTTATAGATATCTAGAAACATGAATAAGGTAAGTAATCTGCCAAGAGGTATTAAGGAAGTGGAATGGGGCCAAATTATTTAATCTTCACTATTTGTGCCATGAGTAATTTTTGAATTTTTAGCTTTGTCAATAATATGATTCGAGGTGAAGCTAATATAACACTTTATAGTGGTTCTCATACACTAATTATTGTGATTGGATTGAGTCTTTATAACAGACAGAGAATTATCACAAGGAAATAAAAACCCTGAATAAGCATCATGTCTTTGGAATACCAATAGAAATAAATTTTGTTATGGGAGTAAGGATTGACCACATTCTAAGAAACTTATTCCAGAGAAAGAGGAAAAGAGTGGTAGGGTTGATAACAAAGAAATTATAATGATATATTATCTCTAAAGACCTCTAACATGTGGATTCAAATATTTTTTATTCCCAAATATGATCTTTAGGGACTTGTTTAGTCATAGGACAAAAATGGGAATGTAATAATCCCATTTATTAAAGTTGAAACAGATAGTGATACCTATAATGATAAAGTTAACAATAATAAAGGGAAAAGTTCATATTGGACTATCAACAATAGTGTATTAGCATAATTGATGGTAACATTTGAGTCTATAAGCGATAAGATGGTTCAAGAGCTCATACACATAGCCTAGACAATATCGACCCCTTCATAGTATATTTGGTGTCGAAAATTACACCCTATACCAATTTCACAATTACACATGGTGCCCAATGCATTTGTGACAAAATCCATAATCAAGATTTTACAAGTATGATCTTATGGGTGGAAATGATGAAATGTTAGTAACCTATGGTTTGAATTTTGAAAGAATTTGGATAGATAGCAGTACGACGCATAGACATCTACACGGCATACAAACATCCCAATAAAATCTGAGATTCAAATGGAAATATCCTACACAATTTATTTGTGATGTGTGTCCCAGTGTCCAAATATGATTGTAACAACTATTCTCACCTAGTCCAAGGACAAAACTTGTTCTCTTCCTCATTTTCAGAAGGTGGTTGGACCTTTTGGACTTGGAGCTCTCTATCTCTCTCTCTCTCTTAATGAAACTCTGTCAAAATACTCTCACATCTTGGACAGTTATAGAAGAAAATACTCCTCTCATTTATGATCTTGTCACGTCTATTATCTCAAAAAAGGGGCCACAGTTGTTGGTGATGCTCTCTTGCTTATCATTCAAGTGATCTAATCTATTATTATATTTATTTGATCTTGTCTAGTGTCTCTTTATCATGATGGGGGTTCTCCCCCATAGCGGGGTTTGTTTCTATCACACATCTATTTTAATTTTTATGTCTTCCAATATTGTTTGGCTATCCATGGAGGTGGAAATGCCAAAGTGGAGGTTTGACTAAGGAAAACCCCTATACAACCCCAAAAATGTCCCCATCTCCATGTGCACAGGTGACAAGCAATTTCAACTAGCAAAGGACTCCATTATAGTGATTCATGAGCTTTATCCATACAAATGATATTGTGGGTGTGCAGGTGTCCTTGGAATGCACTAGCATCTAAGTTTGAGGCTTCACTTGACTGGTATCATATTTTGTGATTTTAGAACTCCTTAATATATATAAACTAAATATTTTTACCAATCTATATCCGCAAGTTATTTGACATTTTTTAGTTATATTCATTGTTAATCATAGTTTAGAATTTGGTTTTAAACATCTATATTTATAGTTCACTTGAGCAATGTTGATTGAGGTAGTTGAGATCTATTTTCTCCTTAAGATCTCATTGTCTTGAGAATAGAAAATCCCCTCTACAATTTGGTGAACCCGACATGAAACACTCGCATGTCAGACATTTTAGTTCAACATTTCAATACATTTGATAATATCTTCTTAGAGAAAGATTTTAATATGCTAGAGGATACCCTGGATGATTTCCTAGAGGCATCTCTTCTTATTTGCAAACATATTATACCAACCCCACCCTTAGAATCTTCTTCCTTGCAAGACGAGAAGTCTGTAAATGTGATTGTGGTCTCCACTATCCTTGAAAGGCCTAAGAGACCAATCATATGTTTGGCTTCCACTAGTCCTTCTCTAAAGAGATTCCATTCTATTCATGGTGTTCCATTTAATAATGATTGTCTAGATCTCTATCCAAGGTACACGCAATTTAAATATTTTTCTTGTAATACAGTAGCTCATACTTATAATACTAGAAAGAATAAACAAAATTTTGATCAACATACTTCCTTACCACCTTCTCAACCAAATCTTTCGCAAGCACCTAAACCTTTAGTCAAGTAACAAAGTGATTATAATCTTATTGAGCAACTTTGTGTTACTCTTGCCAAGATCTCACTTTGGGATTTGCTTCAAACTACCTTGGTTTATCAAGGTGTGCTTTAGGAAGCTCTTCAAAAGGTTCTTTTACCCTCTTCGACTGGGCCAACAGATGTGAATATATTGATATTGTAACGTTGAAAACTGTCACCCTTGAAAATTTCACACTATGTTCTACTCCCCTTAATTTATTAGACCTAATTAAGCACCCAATTTCCCAAATTATGCATTCTATGCCCTATTTTTAAAAATTACCGAGAAATTGTAAGCATAAAAAAAATGCATTCATTTGATACTTTTCCCTCGACACCTTGATTTTCAAAAAATAGGGCAAGGACAATGTCGCCCTATGGTGACAGTGTCCCCCTATTCTGCCTAGTCTCAAGTTTGAATATGTCAGTGTCGGTATTTTACCATTTCCAATTCAAGTTGCAAATGTTAGCTATTGAGATATAATTTGTGGTAAATTGAATAAATTCTTATAAATACATAATTATTGCATCATTTGAAAATTAAGTGAAAGTATTGAGGATCAAGAGTAAGAATTATCATCAAGAGCTTTATCAAGCAAGTCAAGAGTAGCATTTCAGTGATTTATTATAGCAATTCAATATCCAAGCATCATCTCAAATATTAAGTGATTTCATGTGTGTTCATGTTATCATTGTTTGTGAAGGCTAAACATTTTGTAGGTCTCCAAACAATTGAAGCAAGATCCAATACCTTGAGGTGATGTGCATGACTTCAGTCCTTCAAGGAAGCCATTGAAGGGTGGTTTCAAGTTTGGAGGAGATTGAAGGAAGCTTGAAAATCCATTTTCCATTGTTGCATTCAAAGACCTACACCTTGACAAGCCACAAAAACTCACTTACAAAATTAAATAACGGTGATCCAATAAACTTATAGGTGGAATCATAAATATCGGATCCAACATCAGAGGACTGTGAAAATACATCTGGAATATCTCTACAAGTACATTGTCTCCCTTGGGTGAATATTTCCTATTTAAACCGTCTCTAAACTTATAGGACGGATGCACAAAACTCTTCCCTTCTCAAATATGCTTTCAAACTTCTAATATCATTTTCTGAATGTCAGAATATTGTGTTTTTATATATTAGGGAGCATAGTTTAATTGAGTTAATCAAGGAAAATCAATTCCAATTCACATCTAAGCCCCACAAATATGTAGATCCAAGTCTGGTTGACTCACCTTCATGGTTGAAAGCCAATCTAATCACCTTATTGATTTGCATCCTAATGAAACCCTAGAAAAAGAAATTTGATCCTAAGTTCTTCACATTAGACTTAGGATCACCTTTGCCAATAGTGGCATAGTATGATGGTTAAGTTGTTATGGTGTTGTTCTTTCCATCAAGGTTCAAATCCCTTTGGGGTGTAATTATTGAATGTTTAAATTAGGGATGAGGTCTCACATTTGTGACCTCACCAATTCATAGCTCTAGATCAAAAGTGTTTACCCCTTAAGAAAAGACTTAGGATCACCTTTTTCTATGTTTTAGATAAGATCATATGCAAAAGGATTCACCAGATATTACAGTCTATCCACATGAACTCACACCTCCAAATTTGCAAAATCAAGCAAATTCATTGATGATAATTTTTTACATTTATAATGTCAACATTAGGTGAACTCTCATTGATACCAGTTTGAAACTCAATGTTTGTAGTCTCGATCTATTTCCTAAGATCAAATTTGATTGAATTTCTTTTACATCTTTATTTATTTGTGGTTTTGATAAGACTAGTTGACAAGCTTTGGGCACTGTCATTTTTCCCTTAAATATAGGATCAGTCACTGTTCTTACCCTAGTGTATGTTATGCCAAGACCTTTACCATATAATCTTCTCTTGGGTAGACCTTGGATTCATGCTTTAGGAGCAGTCACTTCTACCCTTCATGGTTTTGTTAAGTTTTTTGTTAACAATCAAGTAGTTATGATCAAGGTTGACCATGATGTTATGTATTTATGTCAAATGGAAACAGTTGGTCATGCTTCAGTTACACCTACCTTTTAGAATTAAATTTTGTCATTATCTTCTAATCTTTCAATATCTACTCTTTTGGTGTCTCTTGAAAATTATTCCCTTGAGAAGAATGTCACTAAAGAAGATCCTCCCAAAGAAGAATTTCCTAAGTCTTCTACTTCTCCTAAACTAATTGCATGTTTGGGTGATGATTGGTGATCTTTAGACTTCATTGAATCTTATCTCAAGGAATACAAAGTAGATCCAATCCACTTGAATATTACAAAAATCTCATTCACCTCTACTAAAAAGGATGATTATACTTTTGTAAAGTAGGGTGATACTTATAATATTGATTATACCCTTTATACTAGTCCTACTTCTAGGGAGTTTTGATTGCGTTATGGACCAAGATTTAATATTATTTCTAAATTTGGTTATGGAGGTAAAGGTTATGGACATGATGAACAATGTATTAAAGTCTCTTTAGAATTTGATCCACGTGGCTCTAAGACTAGATTGGACACCACTCTACAATGTCTAAGGAAAAACCATGGTTGAATGTCAACATGGTTTTTGTCGAGCTTCTTCCCCTTAGACTTGTTCATCTAGAATATATTGAAAGAAAATTAAACTCTAATGAATTTCCTCTAGAAGTTTTCTCTTTAGAAGAAGCTCTAGAAGAATTCTTGTGTGTCTATTCTAAACTTCCTTCTTATCACTGTAAGTGTCGATTCTTGTATATCTTGAATAGTCTAGCACATTGGAGAGTTTGTCATAATTTTTGATTAAAAAATATTATTTATCTTCTGATGGTGAAAAAATTTCTATGCCACACCCTAAAGACCATAGTACTGTCCTTAAGGGAGGTAATTCTAATTTCCTCATGGATCCAAATTCTTCTGAAAATGTGATTAATATTGGAAAATTCCTTTCTTCAAAAGAATTTGCATCACATTTTAATATTTTGTATCATTATCCTTATATCTTTACTTGGTCATATGAAGACATGCCTAGTATTGATGCATCTATTATGGTTCATAATATCGTTATATGTCCCAGTGACAAGCTCGTCAAGCAAATTATTTGTAAAATAAATCCCAAGGTTTCCTTGTTAGTCAAGGCTGGGATAGAAAAGTTCCTAGAATTTTTTTTTATCTGTCCCATTGACTACTCACCTTGTATTTTAAATATCATCATCGCTAGTAAACCTGATGGTCATATTTTTTCCTACATTGACTTTCACGGTCTTAATAAGGCTTCTCTTAAAGATGATTTTTTGTTACCAAATATCAATATGATTGTTAATTCGACTGTGGTCCATGCCTTAGTTTCCTTTATGGATGGCTTCTCGAGATACAATTAGATCCTTATAAATCTAGAAGATCAGTACAAGATATCCTTTACAACCCCTTGGGGTGCCTTTTTCTATGTAGTCATGTCATTTAGATTTAAAATGTTGAAGCAACCTATCAACATGCGATGACTTTGATATTTCATGATTTCATTCATAAGATCTTAGAAGATTACGTTGATGATATCTTGGCTAAGTTGATAACCCTTCAAGATCACATTAAGAATCTTTGACTTATCTTTGAAAGGCTTTGACTCTATAAGATGAGATTAAATCCTCTTAAGTGTGTCTTCATTGTAGATGCTAACAAATTATTATAATTTATCTTCTCTCATTGTGGAATCAAAGTTGATACAAATAAGATCGATGCAATCATTAACATGCCTCCACCTAAGAACATCTCTCAACTTCATAGTTTGTAAGGGAAGATTCAAGCAATTCGTAGATTCATATCTCAATTGGCTAACCATACACTTCCGCTCACATTTTTTTTGAAGAAAGATGTGTACTTTTGATGGGATGATAAATGTCAAGAAGCTTTTGAGTCCATCAAAAGCTACTTGGCTAATCCTCCCATCTTAATGTCGGCTATACAAGATAGACCCTTTCTACTATATATTTCAGCATCACCTCATGATTTAGCAGCTTTACTAGCTCAGTATGATGATGATGGTAAAGAAAGAGCAATCTATTACATTAGCCATGTTGTAGTCGATTATGAAACTCACTACTCTGTGATGGAAAAACAATTTTTTTCTCTCATCTTTGTGATGTAGAAGCTAAGACACTATCTTCTCCACGTAGAGACTCATGCAATGGTTAAAAATAATCTTCTTAAGCACTTTTTTCTAGAACTGATCTTTCTGGAAGGCTAGAAAAATGGGTGATGTTGTCTAAGTTTGATCTTGAGTTCACTACTCAAAAATAAATTAAAGGTCAAGTTGTCACTGACAATTAGTAGAAGCTCCCTCACCTAATTTCTTCCCTACTCTAGATTTGTATTGTGATTTTGCTTTATCTTTGCTTAGTTGCTTCACTTTTTATACCATTAACAGTGTTCCAAGGAGAGAAAACCATCATGCAGATGAAATGGAAAGTGTTTCTTCCCTTGTACACCCTCACTATAGTACAGATGAGTACCACTTTGTGGTCCAAATTTTCACTCTCTTTTTTTCTCAAATAAACTTGAACTCGGTAGTCTTATGTGTGCAATATAGACTCAAGAGAATGGTATTCACATATCTATAACTACCTAAAAATAGTAAAGTTTCTCAATAATACAAGTAAGAATACTTGTGTCTGGATATGAAATCTTTCAACATCCTATCTAATTTTCATTATCGCAAACCTTACAATGGTCTTCTTTGATGTCTTACTAAAGTTGAGATACCCCTTGCCCTTTAAGAAGCTCATTTCGGCTCTAGGGTTGGACATTTTGGTGGTAAATCCTTAGTACATAAACTAATACACATGGGATAATATTGGAAAATGATGGAGCAAGACTCCTTTTCCTTTGTCAAGAAATATCCTCAATGTCAACAACATAGCAATCTTATCTGAGCTCCTACACAAGAACTTCATACTCAAACTTCTCCATGGCCTTTTCATACTGAGGTCATTTTATAGTTGAACCTACTCATCACCAGTGCACATGGAGAAGGGGAAAATTGTATGGACACACCATCATAACAAAAACATATTACTTCACGAAGTGGGTCGAATCTATTATGCTTCGATCTACCAACGTTAAAGCAATTTGCATCTTTCTTCTAAACAACATAATTTCTTACTTTGGATTACATTTTTCCCTTTTCTTTGATAATGGCACCTCATTTAAGAACAAGGAGGTAAAAAAATTCTTGGAGAATTTTCATATTCAACATCGATTCTCTACACCTTATTATCCTTAGTCTAATGGTCAAGTTGAAGCATCAAATAAGATCATCGAGTAGATTTTTTGCAAGACAATTAAGCATAGTAAAGATTGGAATACTCAATTGAATTATGCATTGTGGGCCTACTGCATGAGTGTTCATACAACTACTAGTGCTACTTCATACAACCTCATGTATGGTGGCAATGCTATTATGTCTTTAGAGTTAGAAATTACGTATATACAAGTTTCCCTTAGAGGGTTGATTGATGATGAAACTTACTATGTAGAACATCTAAACCAAATTGAGTTGCTCGATGAGCATTGATTAAAGGCCCTTGAGCACCTTCGGGCTTATCAAAAATCCTTATCAAAGCATTACAATCAAAATGTTCTTTCTCACACTTTCAACATTGATGATTTTTTTCTTTATGAGAACTAGAGAAACATAAACATGCCACTCAACCAAAAAGGGAAATTTAGTCCTAATTGGTTAGGTATGTACATAATCACCTTTGTTTATGGTTATGGTGCCTATGGACTTTCTAACATGAATGGTATACCACTAAAAGAACCATTTAATGCTATGCACTTGCATTGATACTGTGTGTAGAATTCCTCTATGTGTCGCGTGTGACACTAGATTCTATTGACAAATATTTTGGCTCCCTAATGCTTTCTTCCACTTCTAGGGTTTTTCACCTAAAAGGAGAAAGATGGGCCAAAATTGGCAATGTCTACTCTCAAAATAAATGCAAATATGGATGAAGTATACCTAAATGTAATGTATAAATTCAATAAAATGATAAAAGGAATTATTTATTAATGCAAAATCTAAGAAATACAAGTTGTTTGAAAACACAGTGATGTATGCAAAATGACCTAAGAATGTAAACAAACAATAATAAAAATGAACAAGACTGGAGAGGTGCACTTGGAAACTGAAATGTGATGCAAAGAGGCTCTGGAATCCTGTAGATTTTGTTGTTGAAGCCAACTAGGACACTTATGCCAAGTTGGGCGACTTAGTTCTATTTGGGGGAGATTATGTCGGAACAGGTTTCTGCCAAATGGGTATTTGGAAATGTAGAAGACACTTTTCAGGCCTAGCAGAGGGACTAATTCACCACAAATGGTGACTTATTCTACTTGGGAATCTCAGGAAATTCAGGGCAAGAATCTGTAGCTTTTTGTCTACACTTCCCTTCTTGATAGGTGTCCAATTCTGAAACTGCAGATATTGGATTGAAGAGGGTCTCCAAGCTTCAATTAGGGATTTATTGACTTGAATGAATTTGATGGATTGTTGACCATTTTTTAACACTTTCCTCTTTGAAAAATCTGCATACAAGACCTACAAAACACACATGCAAAGAGGGGAAAAAAGGGTTAAGGGTTAGAGAATAGGGGTTTGCCTTGGTCAAACCCCAATTTGGTAATCAAACCCTTGAAAATGAAATGAAAAAAAGAGAGAATGATGAATGAACAACATGCAATGCTACAACTCACCAAATCCTTGATGTAGAAATCTAAAGATATGCAAGTAGATGCTCCAATGGATGCTTGATTATGCTCATAATGCTTGAGAATGATTAAATAAATGCACTAAGGAAATTAGGAAATTAGAAGATTGTAGGAGATGAAAAATGAGGGGAAAACCATTTATTTATACTTGATTTTATGAATTTTTCCAAAAATAACACATCATAGGCCGACCTTAAGGTTAAGAGAATAAAATCCCGCCAAAAAATTAAAATAATTTTTATTTTTGTGCCCAGTGGGACCAAGTCGCCCCTGGTGGCAACTTGGTCCCACAGGGAAATTTTACTGGGTATTGGGAATTAAAGTGTATTTAATGTTGTTTAATGGGATTATTCTCAAAAATACACTTAAGTAGGTCTAAAAAGTGCATTAAGGGGTCAATTAAACATAAGAAAGGGTTGAATTATTGATGACAAGCCTAGAAAAGTGTGAGAGTTTGTTACAACTCTTTACAATACTTTGAAATAATACTTGGTAAGTGATAAAAAGAGGTTATTTAAGTGAATTATAATGAAAGGGTCCTAGAAAACTATGAAAGTGGGTTACAACACTTCACAACACTTTTACAAGACATCCTAGAATTCTTAGTGATTCATAAGGGTCCAAGACCTAATGTGAATGTGTTGACCACATTACAACATTAAATCTAGGAAAAATCAAGCTAAAATTACTAGGATGGCCTAAACATGAGAAAAAGTAGAAAGGTTACTTTTTCTTTGTCCATAGTTAGCTCCCACTTTAGTGAGAGGATGTACCTACTTCAAACTCACACTAGAGTAGCCAAACATGCAATCAAGAGGGGTTTCAATGAACTAATGCTTAGCAAGATGAGACAACAACGATCAAGAGGGATGATCAAGCCCCCAAGATGAAGATACCATGGCAAACCAAACATGAGCACAAGAAACACACATGAAAATGATGTAAATGAAGAGAGATAGAGAGGAAAGAGAGTTGGATCAAGCTTTGATTGTTTGTCCATCCCATTGTGGATCAAATCTAAGTCGTTTGTCCTGAAAGAAAATGAATACTCAATCTGAGGCGATGGAACTCATGGTTGTCCACCGGGTGAGAAGGAAAAAAAGGTGAGAAACATACACTCATGGCTAGTATGCTCTCTCACACACACAGGTGACTATGGGGAAAATTCATGCCTTGGAATGGGCTTCCCACTCAACCATACCAAAATTATACCTCCTGATAACTTTAATAAGGTGCCACAAAAGAAAATGTCATTTCAAGCTTCATGATACAATCAAAACTTCATATGCTTGGAGCTCATGAAAAAATGTGATAGCACCATAGGCATGCAAGTTGTGTTATGCAAGGTGTCCATATAACAAATGAAAAATGTAACATGAAAAAGATGTTCAAAGAAGTCTTGCTTAGTTCATGTGAGGTCTATAACTTAGGGAACATTGTGTCTAATGTCTCCAAGAGAGGACCAATCAAAGAATAGAAGATTCACAACTTAGGGGATGCAATGTGTCGCATAAAGCCACTAAGAGGAATGTAATATGCTAAGATAGATCATGCTCATGAAGGACATCACACCAAATGTCATCCACAAAGCAACAAAACGCATCATATGAAGTAACAAGGTTGCACTAAGAACCAAGAAAAAGGAAAAATGTAAATGAATAATGCCAATGTATGCCCCCACTTTAAACGAATTACTACACATTGTACTGTGAGCAATTACTTTAAAGTAACAAACGAAAAATGTGAAAAGCAGAAAGAAGGCATGAGAGACAACTTGGAAATCCCTATGCCAAGTCATATGTTTCCGAATAAGGATATGTCATGTGAAGGAAAGGAAAAAGAAAAGAAAGGGGTTTCCCCCAAAATGAGAAACACCAAACACATAAGGGATCTATGGATTTTGGGTTAGTATATTCTTTGTTGCAATGTTTTGTAAAGAGCTTGGAACTGTCATCATTCCTCAAATACATAGAACTAGAAGAATGACACAAAGAGAGCGAAAACAAAGAAAAATAAAGATTCGTTTGGGTTAACATGGTAGAGACATAGTATGTCTCGACACTTTGCATCATCCTCAAAAGGAAAACACAAGTAAAAATAAAACAAAAATCCAAAAGAAAAAGGAAAAGCTTTTGGGTCAACATGAGAGATACATTTCGGTCTCAATGCCTTGCGTCATCCCCAAAAGGAAAACACAAGAAAAAGAAAAAAGGAAAGGAAAAGAGGGGTCTTTTGGGTCAACATGAAACAGGCATTGTGGTCTCAATGCTTTGCATCATCCCCAAAAGGAAAACACAAGAAAAAGACAAAAGAAAAAGAAAAGAGGGCCCTTTTGGGTCAACATGAAAGAGACATTGCAGTCTCAATGCTTTGTGTCATTCACAAAAGGAAAACACAAGAAAAAAGACAAAAGAAAAAGCAGAGAAAAAGAAAAGAGGGGCCTTTTGGGTAAACATGAAAGAGACATTGTGGTCTCAATTCTTTACATCATCCCCAAAAGGATTACACAAGAAAAAGACAACAACGCAAAAGTGATGTACAACACAGAGAAGAATGAAGATACAAGTAGAGGAATGTCACAAAGAGAGAGAGCATCAAACAACACATCATGAGGGAACACGTTACAAACAGAAAAACACACAAAAGGAAAAGAAAAAGAAAATGAAAAAGACTAGTAAGGCAAATGTAAGTCAATCATTGAGCAAGTCATTTTCCTCCCAATCATGTTCATGATATGCCGAGGGTAGGTAACTAGCCAAAGGGACAAGTGTAAGTGCCGAACTAGGGGAAGCACTAGGTTCTATACTCATTGTCAGAGATTTATCATTTAAGCTCATGAAAGAGGAAAATAATGTATTCAGATCATTATGCACCTCTTCATCTATTTTAGTGGTCTCATCATCATCATCTAGATTAATCACAATAGGAGGATGGATGATAATGTCCAACAAAGGGTGTACTTCTTATTGTGGTTGTTGTATTGGATCATTTTATTGTGATTGGGGAGGAGGGTCCTCATGCATTTCTTTTGTCAAGTGTGTATTTTGATTTTCTTTATTTTCTTCATCTTGTGACTTGCTAGCAAGGGCACGATGTCTATGCCTACACTCCCTAGCTCCTCTATTTCTTTTGGTTTTATTGTTGAGTTGTGTTTTTGAAGGAGTGGGTTGATCAACCATAGGTTGATTTTCTTTCCTAAGGGGAGGGACGAAAGGAACCATGGAAGGTTGTTCATCCACTTTCTCCTTTGCTTTATAAACTTGTATATGAGGAGGCATGACGGAGTTTTTATCATTAATATGTCATTGTCAAATGGAAACTTTAAATATTTGTGTATGACCGAAGGGATAGCTTTCATTGAGAAAAGCCATGGATGGCCTAACCACAAATGAAACTGGTCTGACTGTGGAATGTGGAGAATGTAACATCCACTATTTTTGGTCCTATTTCTAATGGAAGGACGATCGATCCTATCGTAGGGCAAGCAAAACCATTGTGTGTTTTGATCCATATTGTTGGTTTATCATAATCATCTTGATAAAGATCATGTAATACCAAAAATTCCTCAGTGATCACATCTCTCCACAAGTGAGATCTATGAGTATCAGATTGATGGGCTTATCATAAACATGGTCAGCTATGTAAAGAGGACCATCAACGAGATTTGGAAGTATGTTCGTAGAGGAGAAAGTAATATCAAGAGATTTCTTAGGTTGGCCCTTACGAGGGATAATTTATATCGTACCTACCATTTCATCCATAGGATTAATAGTAGTGGTATGTGGAATAGGATCGGGATGTTCAACATCTATATGAACATTCATCATATCTTTCTTTGGAGTTTCACTAGCTTTGACAAATGAAACATTATGTTTAGGCATGGGATTAGTGAAAATTTACAAATTTTGATTTGGAGGGGCAACAAACTTATTGCCTTGATCATTAACACCTGCAATGGATAGACAGCCAGAATCAATGAAGTCTTGCACAAGGTGTTTAAGACGCTTACAATTTTTCATGTCATGTTCATTATGTCTATGATAATGGTAGTAAGCATTGGATTTAAAGTTTGGAGGTAAAGGCTCAGTGGGATCGGGTGGTTTAACTACAAGTAAGGGTATCATTTGTTGTTATAAAAGTTGGGACATTGTGTTATGAAGAGTGTTTGGTAAAGGTGTAAACTGTCCTTTCAGATCTCCATAACTATAAGGTTTCGTGGCTTTAATAGCTGCTACTTGGTTGCTGACTGGTTGAGTTGGTTGTTGAGGGGGGTTGAACTATAAGAACCCTTTGTTTTTCTTTTGAAATGGTTGTGAATTGTTTGGATTGACATGTTCAGACTTCTCAACTTGGCTAGAAGTGGACATTGCATCACGACTACTAACTAAATTGTGATAATTGCAAAGGACAATACACAAGTGCATAAAGAAAGGAAATTTCATCATGGTGAGTTTTTCCTGAAGTTTAGTTTGCAAGCTTTCTATAAACATCTTTTGAAGATGTGGATCAAGAATCTTGACATCGATTTGAGAGTAAAGTGATTGATGTCGTGAGATAAAATCAGTTATATTTTCTTCTTTGTGTTGCTTGTATCTCATCAAATCGGCCAAGGTCTTCTTTGGATTCATATGCACTTGGAATTGATTTATAAATGCATCAACTAGTTCATTGAATGAACAAATTGAATTATTTGGTAAAGATGAAAACCATTCCAAGGCAGTGTCTTTTAGAGTCCTAGTGATAGGGACAGGGTTGGATTGAGAAAATCACAATCTCAATGCTCTGAGTCCTTGCCTTGAGAACTCCTAAGGTGTCACTTCATCCACCATTCAACCTGTAGGTCCTCTGCTAGTGTAGGTACCCCTGGTTCATTGCCAACCCTGCTATCAATTCCAGTTTGCTGCTACCAATGAGTTCTTGGTGCTTTTCCTCTCATACTCCAACTAGCCCTTAATCCTTATAAAGACTAGTCAACTTCTAATGTCTCCCAACTTGCATTCAAGGGTGTGCATAGGTTTTCAAATCTTTAAAACAGTCAAGGGAAGGCTCTTGTACAAGCACAGATCTTCCTTCTTCTATCGCTTTCATTAAACCCTAGTTTAGGGTTTGGAAAGGCTACTAGGGTTGAGCCCCTTTTAGGCCTCCTCACACAAGACAATTGCTTATCACTCCTCTCCTTCACCTAATTAGGCCAAACTTTCTTCTGTCACCCTTGCTCAAATTTGGAGCACTAACAGATTTTTGAGGTCTTGGACTATTTTCTGTCCATACACAGGTGTACCATGTTCTTACAAGAACTAGGGCTTTTCTTTGCTCCTTTTCTTGGACTATTCAGCTTGCTTCAACCTCCAAAAGACCAAACAAAGACTCTGCCTTCTTGACCACCATTTTGAAGGCCCCAGCAACTACTGCACACGCTGCTTCAACAAAGATTTATCACCCCTGCCACGTTAGAGCTAACATCTCACTGTCTTTCCCTAACCGGGTATTAACCAACTCGCCTAGGGAAAGGTTTTTAGCATGCCTCCAGAACTTTTAAAGACTCCTACCACTAATTTATGTACACAAATTGAGTTTAACCACCCTTCCATGGTCTACATACTTCTAGGTATGGTGGAAGTGCGGCTAGAACTCCATTTTTATTGAATTTACCAGTCAAAACTAAACTAAAGAAAAGACACAGAATTTACAAAGAGAAGAAAGCGATGGAAAATCTATCTAAATTGAGTTTAACCACCCTTCCATGGTCTACATACTTCTAGGTACGGTGGAAGTGCGGCTAGAACTCCATTTTTACTGAATTTACCAGTCAAAACTAAACTAAAGAAAAGACACAGAATTTACAAAGAGAAGAAAGCGATGGAAAATCTATCTAAAAATGACAAAACAAAAATTCAAAAGGATGCTTTACATGCTCTCAAACCAACAAAATCCTTATTCCATTCATCTAATTACTATCACGCCAACAAGAACAGGAAAATAGATTTCTTCACAACAAAATCATTGTTTCTTGATTATTCTCATAAAGACTGCCAACAACAAAAACATCCAACCTCTTCAAAGGTTGAGAATGAGCTTTTACAACACCTAGAAAATATTTAGGTTTTCTCTTTGAGCCTAAGAATGGCCAAAAGCTAACTGTTGGAAAACACAGTGTGTTTTGCCACTTAGTCTATTGCTTAGGAAACAACCCAACAAAAAGACTCCAAACTTATTCCACTTTTACCTAAGAACCAAAAGGTCCTCAACCACAACTAGATAGTATTTAAGACCTTACCAAAACAAAATAAAATTGATTTTAAAACAAAAAACTTCAAAATAAGTTTTCACTTAAGCACTTTGGCAGGTGCTCCTGCACCATTCTCCCCCTCTCAGCACAAAGATCAAGGAACTTGAGGTGGGATCAGTGATAGATCAATGCCTAACTTCTTAAAATCAGCTTCCTCAACCCAGGTAGCCTCTAATTCATGTTTGTTCCTCCACTTGACAAGGTGCTCCATGTATGCCTTGTGTCTTGTAGCTTTCTTCACCCTGGACTCCAAGACCTTCTCTGCCTAAGGTTTCTCTTGATTTGGAAGGGGTATATTACTGATATCCTTAAAGATTCCTTGACTGTTCTAAACTTCATCACTGACTGTTCCCTTGTACCTGATCAAATCAGCAACATTAAAGACTGGAGATATGCCCAAATCTTATGGGAGTTCTACCTTGTATGCATTCTTTCCATACTTGGCTAACACCTTGCATGGTCCCACTCTTTTCATCTACATTTTGGTTGACATTCCCTTCTGTAACCTTGAATTGTTAAGATGGATCATAACATAGTCACCTACTTGAAACTACACATCCTTCCTTGATAAGTCAACTTTATCTTTTAATTTTTGTGTTGTTGCTGTGATTGTCTTCTTAACCTACTCATGAATCTCCTTCATGGTCTAAGTGAAGTCTTCTACATGTCCACTCCTATTCTCTTGAGATCCAAGGTCTCTAAGTTCACAAACTCCTCTTGGGTGCATCCCATACACCACTTCAAATGGACTTTTCCCTGTAGTTCTGTTAACACTGTCATTGTAGGAATATTCAGCTTGAGAAATCACCATATCCCAGGTTTGTCCATATTCCTTTGTCAAGCATCTCAAAAGATTACCTAACACTCTGTTAACCACCTCTGTTTGACCATCGGTCTGAGGATGGTAAGCTGATCCAAATGACAGATTTCTTCCCAATCTGCTCCATAATGTTTTCCAATAATGGCTCATGAATTTCACATCCCTATCAGAAACAATGCTTAATGGCAATCCATGGATTCTTACAACTTCCCTAAAGAAAAGATGGGCTATGTAACTTGCATCATGGGTGGTTTTGCAAGGAATGAAGTGGCTTATCTTGCTGAATCTATCCACAACTACATAAATATTGTCAAAACCAGTTTTGGTCTTAGGAAGATCTACCAAAAAATCCATATTGACACACTCCCATGGTCTATTGGGAATGGGCAAAGGTTGATACAAACCAGCATTGCTAGCTCCCCCTTTGGCTTTCATGCAAACAACACACTATTCTACATATTTTCTAACATCTCTTGCTAACTTAGGCCAGTAATAGAACCTTTGAACTAGATCTAAAGTTTTTTTAATACCAAAATGCCCACTAAGACTGCCATTGTGTTTCTCTTGGATTAGATTTTCCCTCATTGATCCTCTTGGGACACATAATAGATTACCCTTAAATAACAATCCATTTTGTAGAGTATACTCAGCATATTGACTATGAAAGTGATTTTCAAAATCTAAACATACCTTATAGGCTTCTGAGAAATCTTCATCCTCACCATAGAGGTCTTTGAAACACTCTAATCCAATGCTTTTCAGCTGTATCTCTTGGACTGTCAACATTCTCCTGCTTAATGCATCTGCCACCTTATTCATTTGTCCCTTCTTATGCTTGATAGTAAAAGTGAAAGCTTGGATGTATTCCATCCATTTCAAGTGTCTATTACTTAACTTCTCTTGGGAGTTGATGTAACTGAGTGCCTGGTTATCTGTCAAAACCACAAACTCTTTGGGCAATAAATAATGCCTCCATTTCCTAAGGGATTGCACTAAAGCATAAAGTTCCAGATCATAGGTGGAGTATTTTTGTTTGGCTTCATTGAGATTTTCACTAAAAAAGGCTACAGGCCTACCTTCTTGACAAAGGACTCCTCCTACTACTACTCCACTTGCATCACACTCAACTGTGAACAACTTATCAAAACTAGGCAACAACAGAATTGGTTGGGTTGCTACTTCTTGTTTCAGTTTTTCAAACCCTCTATCAGCCTCTTGACTCCATTTAAACTTTATTTTCTGACCACCCTTGATTGTATCTAGTACTGGTGCACATATACCACTAAAATTCCTAATGAATTTTCTATAAAACTGAGCCAAACCATGAAAACTTATTACCTCTGTTGCTATGGTTGGTGTGGGCCAGTTTAGGATGGCTTCCACCTTGCTTGGATCCATCTTCAGGGTTCCCTGGGATACTACAAAGCCTAGATACACAAGTTCTTGTTTGAAGAACTCGCACTTCTCAAGGTTGATTGCCACCTGTTCTTCTTGTAGCCTTTTAAGTACCATCTCCACATGCTTCAAATGTTCTTCTGCTATCTTACTGAAAACCAATATGTCATCCAAGTAGACTACCACAAAAATCCCTGTGAAGCCCTTAAGCACCTCATTCATTAGTCTCATGAATGTGCTAGGGGCATTTGAGAGGCCAAATGGCATCACTTTCCACCCATACAAACCATCATTTGTCTTAAAATTTGTCTTCCATTCATCACCCTCCTTGATTTTGATTTGATGATACCCGCTCTTAAGATCTAACTTGGTGAAGAATTTTGCACCTCCAAGACAATCCATCAGGTCTTCAATTCTAGGTATTGGGAATCTATACCTAATGGTGATCCTATTAATTTCTCTAGAATCAGTGCATAATCTCCACTTACCACCTTTTTTTGTTGCTAAAACAACTAGGACTGCACAAGGGCTGATGCTCTTTTGAATCAGACCTTGACCTAACAATTCTTCCACTTGCCTAGCCACTTCAAGATTCTAATCTGGTGTGAGTTTGTATGCTGCCTTGTTAGGCAAAGAGGCTCTAGGTATGAAGTCAATTTTATGACTTATTGCTCTCTTTGGTGGTAGATTTGTTGGTGTTCCATCACTCACTATGCTCTTGTATTTGTCAAGCAACCTTTGGACTGCTTCTGGTAAGATTGTCCTTTCAGCCTTTTCCTCTTCTTTGGGCTGCATCATGATCACATACCCTTCATTCCCTTGGTGTATATCCTTGATGAACTCTTTACCACTACTCAACATAATGTTAGGAACCTTAGACTGCCCCTCATCATCCTCAATCAATGACGGTAGCTTGAAGGTTCTTCCATCCTTCTTGAATTTAATGGTGTTCTCCTTCCCATGATATATAGCACCTTTGTCATATTTCCATGGCCTGCCAAGCAGGAGATGGAATGCATCCATGGGTAGTACATCACAAACCAACTTGTATTTGTAGCCTCCAATTGAGAATTCCACTGTAACCTGCTCATTCACTAGAACACTCTGCCCTTTATTCAGCCATGTGACCTTGTAGGGATTGGTATGAGGTACCTTCTACAATTTTAACTTAGTTACTGCCTCCTCAGAGATGATATTATCTATAGAACCAGAATCTACAATGACCTTGCATACTTTTCCCAATATCTTGCACCTTGCTCTAAACAAAGCTCTCCTTTGCTTGGGTTCTTCCTTGACCGGTTGTCTAATCAGCACTCTATTAAACATCAGACTCTCTCCAATTTTAGATTCTATATGACTGATCTTAGGTGATTTGACACTCATGGTGTCCTCTTGTGCATAAGCTACTCTTTTCTCATTGCTAGATGAAGAAGCTTTCTCTGGGCACTTATAAGCTGGATGACCTAGCTTATTGTAGTGATAACATTTCATGGTGGCAAAGTAGGAGTTACTTCTGCCTGCTCCTCTTCCTCTGTTTGAACCTCCTTGAGGTCCTCTTCCTCTATTAAATCCTCCTCTTGATGATGTTTCACCTCCATGTTCAGTGAGCTTAGATTCACCTTGGTTTCTTTGATCACTGCCTCTTCCTTGGTAACCTCCACGCTGTCCTCTTTGATATCTGCCTTTGCCTCTACCCTTAGAGGATTGATCATGCTTTCTTTTGTTCCTCTCTTCAATCTTTATAGCCAGCTGATAACATTGGTGGATTGTCTTGGGGCTAAGTAAAGCCATATCTTCCTGAATGTTCCACTTCAAGCCATTAAGGTACCTAGCCACTTTTAGGCTCTCATCTTCTGCCACATTTGATCTCAAGCAAAGCTTCTGAAACTCTTCAGTGTAGGTGTTGACATCTAGGTCTTTCTGCCTTAAACTCTGCCTCTTCTTGTGAAGTTGGATCTCATAATAATCTGGCATATATGCTTCCTTCACCTTAGCAACCATTCCTTTCCAGGTTGATATGGGTTGCTTGCCTTCTTTCTCCCTTTCAGTCTGAACAAACTTCCACCATGTCAAGGCTGATCCTCTCAACCTTGATTTTGCAACTTTCCACTTTTGTGCTTCCATGACTCCATCACATTCAAAGTGGTTCTCCATGCCATCTATCCAGTCCATGACCAAATCAGGATCCATCTTTCCACTAAACAGTGGTATACCCTCAAGTCCTTTTCCACTCAGGGCTTTTAATACCTTCAAGAAAGGCTCCTCCTCCAAAACAAGGTCAGGTTTAGGAACTTTTTCCTCCTCTGCAACCTCTTCTTCCTTTGGCACTATTCCTTCCAACCTTGCATTGTTCAATGCCTTCTCCAATTGCTCTATTCTTTCTTTCAGGGACTTGTTGTCCTCTTCTTGTTCTTCAACCCTCTTGGCTAACTATGCATTTGTCACCATTGCTGGAGTTTCACTTGACTCAACTTCTGACATATAAGTTGCTTTCCCAAATCTTTAACTTGGCTCTGATACCAATCTGATAGGGACAGGTTTGGATTGAGAAAATCACAATCTCAATGCTCTAAGTCCTTGCCTTGAGAACTCCTAAGGTGTCACTTCATCCACCATTCAACCTGTAGGTCCTCTGCTAGTTTAGGTACCCCTAGTTCATCGCCAACCCTGCTATCAATTCCAGTTTGCTGCTACCAACGAGTTCTTGGTGCTTTTCCTCTCATACTCCAACTAGCCCTTAATCCTTATAAAGACTAGTCAACTTCTAATGTCTCCCAACTTGCATTCAGGGGTGTGCATAGGTTTTCAAAGCTTTAAAACAGTCAAGGTAAGGCTCTTGTACAAGCACAGATCTTCCTTCTTCTATCGCTTTCATTAAACCCTAGTTTAGGGTTTGGAAAGGCTACTAGGGTTGAGCCCCTTTTAGGCCTTCTCACACGAGACAATTGCTTATCACTCCTCTCCTTCACATAATTAGGCAAAACTTTCTTCTATCACCCTTGCTCAAATTTGGAGCACTAACAGATTTTTGAGGTCTTGGACTATTTTTTGTCCATACACAGGTGTACCCTGTTCTTGCAAGAACTAGGGCTTTTCTTTGCTCCTTTTCTTGGACTATTCAGCTTGCTCCAACCTCCAAAAGACCAAACAAATACTCTGCCTTCTTGACCACCATTGTGAAGGCCCCAGCAACTACTGCACACGCTGCTTCAACAAATATTTATCACCCCTGCCACGTTAGAGCTAACATCTCACTGTCTTTCCCTAACCGGGTATTAACCAACTCGCCTAGGGAAAGGTTTTTAGCATGCCTCCAAAACTTTTAAAGACTCCTACCACTAAGTTATGTACAAAAATGGATTTTAACCACCCTTCCATGGTCTACATACTTCTAGGTACGGTGGAAGTGCGGCTAGAACTCCATTTTTACTGAATTTACCAGTCAAAACTGAACTAAAGAAAAGACACAGAATTTACAAAGAGAAGAAAGTGATGGAAAAGCTATCTAAAAATTCCAAAACAAAACTTCAAAAGGATGCTTTACATGCTCTCAAACCAACAAAATCCTTATTCCATTCATCTAATTACTATCATGCCAACAAGAACAGGAAAACAGATTTCTTCACAACAAAATCATTGTTTCTTGATTATTCTCATGAAGACTGCCAATAACAAAAACATCCAACCTCTTCAAAGGTCGAGAATGAGCTTTTACAACGCCTAGAAAGCAGTAAGGTTTTCTCTTTGAGCCTAAGAACGGCCGAAAGCTAACTGTTGGAAAACACAGTGTGTTTTGCCACTTAGTCTATTGCTTAGGAAACAACCCAACAAAAAGACTCCAAACTTATTCCACTTTTACCTAAGAACCAAAAGGTCCTCAACCACAACTAGATAGTATTTAAGACCTTACCAAAACAAAATAAAATTGATTTTAAAACAAAAACCTTCAAAATAAATTTTCACTTAAGCACTTTGGCAGGTGCTCCTGCACCACCTAGGAAATAGCTTTGCTAACAGTTTATCATCAAGGAAAAAGTCACTACATAAGGTGGAATAATCATTATTATGGTTAGAAGGATCTCCCTTCCCTCCATATTTCTCAAATATAGGCATCTCTATTCCTTGTGGCATCAGTGTTCGAAAGATTTACAAAGATAGTGGGTTGTTACGAACATAATAGGTGGGTGGTCCATTCTAGTTTTGGTTTATGGTGGATATTTGTTTTTTCATGGAGGAGATGGTTTGGAATAGTTGTGTTATGAGAGGGTCAGTGTAAGTGGTATGAGGTAGAAGGGAAAGTGGTGATGGAGTGTATGTAGTGGTAGGGAAAGTGAAGGGGATGCTTATAGATGGTATGGAGGAAGATGATAGAACATGCGATGCCACATAAGAATTAGGAATGCTAGCAGGAATAGTCGAGGAAGGAATCACATTACTAACATGTTGAATTGTTGTTGTGACTTGAGGAGTGGTATAGGTAGGTATAGATGCTACTGTTGAAGGAGGAGTGTGAGGTCCTGCTTGACTAACCACAGTGTTTGTTGGTTGAGATGTACTAGAGGTGGAAGGAACATGTTTTTGGTATATCTCAATGATTTGTTTCATAATTTCTAAGCCTTCATCACATTCAAGCATGTGATGGATGTTTTCTATAGTAGGAATGGCAATGGTTGAAATGTTTTCAAGACACACTTGATGTTGGATATGTGTTAAGTCCTGATGAATGTTAATGATTTTGTCTTGTGGAATGTGATCATTTTGTGTGTCAATTTTCATGTTATTGGAAGGGAAAGAGTTGCTAAAGGTAGGATCCATGCCTCGTGTATTAGTTGCAATACTAGGAGTGGAAGCTTTAGATAACCCAAGATACACAATGAGTGTATTATCGTGGGATAACATGAGTCTTGAACTTATTCTCACTAAGGTATTAGCAAAAGGACACCAAACACTCATGCAAAGGTTTCTAAATGTGGGTGAGTGCAAATGCAATATAAACTAAGAGCAATAAAATGATAATAACTGAAATTCTGGAAACTGTAACAGAGATGCAATAATAGAAAATAGAAATGCAAAAAATGTTCTGAAAATGACAAAAATTTCTATGCAGAATGTGCAAGAGGACAACAGAAATGAAGAAAATGTTGTAAAAATGACATAAATTTTTGTGCAGAATGTGCAAGAGGACTAAGTCACCCCGTGTGGCAAATTAGTCCCAGTAGTGATTTTTTTGATATTTTTTCAGAATTTTTAAATGGAATTTTATGTTTTTTAAGTTTTCAGATGTAGATACAGTATGAATATGCATAATTTTTTGGAATTTTTAATGAAATGTAATGCAAAAATGTAAGCTATATGAGCTTTTCACTAATGCAATTTTTAAAACCCTAGGATGCAAATGAAACAATGCAAAACCTAATGCAATGTTGATGCAAGTTATTCCTAGGATGCATATGCACTTAAAATTAGAAGTAAAATGTTCTAAAGGTAGGTTCACCAAAATGTGGACAAAGATTTTGGCTCCCTATTGCTTTCTTGCACTTCTAGGGTTTTTCACCTAAAAGGAGAAAGATGGGTCAAAATGGGCAATGTATACACTCAAAATCAATGAAAATATGGATGAAGTATACCTAAATGCAATGTCTAAATGCAATAAACTGATAAAAGGAATGATTTATTAATGCAAAATCTAAGAAATACAAGTTGTTTGAAAACATAGTGATGTATGCAAAATGACCTAAGAATGTAAACAAGTAATAACAGAAATAAATAAGACTAGAGAGGTGCACCTGGAAACTAAAATGTGATGCAGAGAGGATCTATAATCTTTCATATTTTTTTGTTGAGCCAATTGGGACACTTACACCAAGTTGGGTGACTTAGTCCTGTTTCTGGGAGATTCTACCAAAACAGGTTTCTGCCAAATGGGTTTCCAAAAATGCAAAAGACACTTTTCAGGCCTGGTAGTGGGACTAATTTGGCACAAATGGTGACTTAGTCCACCTAGGAATCTCGATAAATTCGGGGTAGGAATCTATAGCTTTTTATTTGCACTTCCCTTCCTCACAGGTGTTTGGTTCTGAAACTGCAAAAATTGGGCTGAAGAGGATCTTCAAGCTTCAATTAGGGCTTTATTGACTTGAATGACTTTGATGGATTGTTGGTCACTTTTTAACACTTTCCTCTTTGAAAAATATGCATACAAGACCTACAAAACACACATGCAAAGAGGGGGAAAAGGGTTAAGGGTTAGAGAATAGGGGTTCGCCTTGGTCAAACCCCAATTTGGTAATCAAACCCTTGAAAATGAAATGACAAAAAGAGATAATGATGAACGAACAACATGCAATGCTACAACTCACCAAACTCTTGATGTAGAAATCTAAAGCTATGCAAGTAGATGCTCCAATGGATGCTTGATTATGCTTAGAATGCTTGAGAATATTAAGTAAATGCACTAAGGAAATTAGGAAATTAGAAGATTGTAGGAGATGAAAAATGAGGGGAAAACCCTTCATTTATACTTGATTTTACGAAATTTCCCAAAAATAACACATCACAAGGCAACCTTAAGGTTAAGAGAATAAAATCCCACCAAAAAATTAAAATAGTTTTATTTTTGTGCCCAGTGGACTAAGTCACCCCAGGTGGCGACTTGGTTCCACTAGGGCAATTTTACTGGGTGTCGAGAATTAAAGTGTATTTAATGTTGTTTAACGGGATTATTCTCAAAAATACACTTAAGTAGGGTCAGAAATTGTATTGAGGGGTCATTTAAACATAAGAAAGGGTTAAATTATTGATGACAAGCCTAGAAAAGCTTGAGATTTTATTACAACTCTTTACAACACTTTGAAATAAGACTTGGTAAGTGATAAAAAGAGGTTATTTAAGTGAATTATAATGAAAGGGTCCTAGAAAAGTGTGAAAATGGGTTACAACACTTCACAACACTTTTACAAGACATCCTAGAATTCTTAGTGATTCACAAGGGTTCAAGACCTAATGTGAATGTGTTGACCACATTACAACATTAAATCTAGGAAAAATCAAGCCAAAATCACTAGGAGGGCCTAAACATGAGAAAAAGTAGAAGGGTTGCTTTTTCTGTGTCCAGAAATTCTTCCAAGAATTGAAGTATGTTGTGTTATGGCATCCCTTCATCAATACATTGTTCATCCATTGTGTTATGATGCATACATGTATGGTTAATTTCTTTAAATAGGAATTAAGAGTATGTATATTTTGAATTCTATGCATTATTAATCAATAATATTAACTTATCTCATGAGTACATTAATAATTTCTTTATTTATATGCAATTTCTTTGTTAATTAGCATTTTTTGGTTATTAATCATCATGTTTCATCTATTAATTAGCATGTTTCATATCCACATACATATCTATATCACCATATCATATTAGATCATTATAGCATTTGATTAAGCATATGTTTCACATGTGTTTGATTAAATCATGATAGCATCTAATATAATCATACATCAATATGCATCCATAACATACATGAGATCAAAAGCATATTTTAGAACATGAGTCATAGCAAATCAAAATCTCATTTATATATGTGTAAATGTCTCAATGTACATGTGTCGCCATCACTACAACAAGATGTGATGTTTGTATGCATGTATATGACTATATACATTAAAAATTATATACATCATGAATGTCTACATAAAAATATCTATACAATATATATCTACCCTATCCCCCTAGAGCATGGGTCTCAGAGCCCTCTGGTGCTTGTGGATCTGGTTTTGGGCATGGAGCTTGGTGGACCAATACATGGGATTGAGATTGGGAAACTGATTTCAAGTCTAATGTGCACAATCCCCTCAACTCCCCTCTCAACCCTACAACTTGCTCCCTAAGGGACACGATCTACTCCTATAGGGTTCCCTCTCTTTTCCTCACATCTACGATATCATCCATCATCTATCACACTCAGGGATGATCAAGGTCTGTGGGGGTGATTTTCCATGTAACCTCAGCCTCCCTTTTGAGCTCCTTGACCTCACTCTGAAGAGCATCATGTTCCTACTCAGCACTCTCTACCCTCATCACAACTTGGTCTCGCTTAGTGAGGATAGTACAAAGCTCCACTGCCCTCTGGTCCCTCTGACCCATCATCATGTTGAGCTCTGACTCTATCTACACCAAATCCACTTGAGTCTCCTCATAATCCATTGTGAGCCATGCTACAAGCTCGAACAATTGGACGTGCATCTCGATCATTTTTTGTGGTCAGTAGGCATCTAGGATGGGACCCCATGTCTACACTGCTGGTACCATCTATGCTAGTGCTTAATTGAAGAAGTTGAGACACTTGTGTAAAAATTGCAAATACAAAGAAGGGGACATGTATCAGTATCACATCATGATCATCATAGCATAATCATAAAATTGAAAGCATATCTAAATCAAAATCCAACTCATACCTGAGTCACCAGCTTGCCAGTTTGGGTCAACAAGTGTGGCCCCACTCCCCGAGGCCCTTAAAATCCCTATTTTTAGCTGGAGGTACCATCGTTTGCTCTGCTTGTGTTAGAGGACTCCCCGTAGGCAAACTTGCTAGTAGAAGCACCAAGACAACGAGGACTATTTTTGAGAGGAAACCCTTTGTCATCTCTTGGGCCTCTCTACCACTGCCTCCTCTACCTCCTTCCACTGGTCCTCCTCTCCATCGGACCCCTATACACCTAGATCCTCTCTAGGGGCATTCTCAAGGAAAAAAAGAGTCAAACCCATTGTCACCCACTACCGAGAAAACCCATATGTGACCCCTATATCATCCATATCCAGTGGGGATAGTTCATCCTCATCATTGCTCCTTGACTTGCTCAATATGACATCCCCAATGGTAGAATGGGGTAGGTCCCTAGGTCTAGTTGGGCTCCTGAATTATTTGATGTATGTGGGTACCGCATGTGAAACTTTCTACACCTACCTAAACTAGTGTATGACCCATCACCAATAGTATAGTACAATGATATGATCATGGAAACCAACTAGGAATTGAATGTGTTGTATGTGTGGCAATTGGGTCCTATTAGTGGGCCATCTCTCCATCCCCCAATAGGGTTACCACATGACATCCTTGACCCCTAGTTGGTCCATGATATGTCTCCAAAATAGTAAGTCCCCAAATCTCCACTCTCACACAAGTAGGTACGCATGAGCTCGAGGTAGATCACCTATAATTCACCAAGGAAAACCTGTTGGTCGAGTATAGGCGATATGCTCAAAGGCCCACACCTAAAGAAGTGTGTAGGTTGTCAATTTATGGTACTCATAATGGGTGCATCATCCAAGGTCGTCGTATAGATGGGACATCATACTTTGACCCCAAGCAAATATGACTCTCCTCTCTTCCATGTCTCTAATGTAGCAAATGAGGCATGCATGTAGGTGGGAGCCTCATCCATCAGTGGTGACTCAAAGTACCACTATGGCAATCATGATGCATTGAATGAGGGGCACAACAACTTTCCCCTACTCTAATCACCTCAAATATATGTGCCCTGTAGTATCTATAGGGACAACCTGACTGATACAGTGTAGTTGGCTATCTCAAACATCCTAAGATGCTTGTGGTTCATCCAAAGATATCCTCTCCCCTCATATCGGGAGATATAGGATCCAATAGACATCCATCAAGGTGATTTTCATCTCCCCTATAGGGAGATGAAACCACGTGCAATCAGTGTCCCACCTCTCCATCAATGTCGTCAGCATTGTCAAAATGAAACCTCATCTCAGGAATCTCATATGCCCACCAAATCCCCACTCAATGAAGCAAACTACACTTGTGGAATGATATCCCCTATGCAGTTGCGTAGGAGCGATAAGATCAAGTCGTCGGTGTGCTCATGAACCTCTGGTAAACCCTGCAAAAACACAACTTTTTCATGCAAAATCCCACATCTTCTCTATTTATACTTGCTCTAAGCATGCCAAATTTCAAATTCTTAAACAAAATTTTACATTCTAACTCTCAGCATGCTAGCACACCCTCCTAGATTACAACACATCCCTAGATTGCCAGCACTTTAGAAGGATGCCAGTGTGAAACCATCCCTTGGACGAACTCGCAGGGTCCTAAACACTAGCATGGGTCTAGGACGTCGATGTGCACCAAGGATGCTCACACTACTTTAAATCTTCTTACAAAAATTAACTGCATAAAATAATGGAAAAATTAAAACATTTGGCCTACCTCATCTAGGGGCTTGTTGATCTTTACAATGGTGTGAAGCTCCTCTATGTGTGATGGCCGAAAATATCATCGATGAGGCATCTTCGCTCAAGCTCTAGAGAACTCTAAGCAAAAATACCCATTGTGAATAGTGAAAATGGCCCTTTTAGGGCCCACCTTGTGAGTATATAGTCAAATTTTCACCCATTCTTGTAAATTTTTGTGGTAATTTTCATTCAACTACCTTCATGTTTTTACACTCTTGGCTAGGGGAAAAAACATGAGGATGCATGTATTCACACCTTAATCAATTCTTTCTTCAAACCTACTAACGTCTTCTTAATCATTCTTCTCATCAAAGTAGCTTCTTTTGTCTTTGGAATTTGATGATTTTTTTTAATTTTGTAGCACCTAGATTTTTACATCAGACGCTATAGATTTTCATCGAGCATTGGGTGCATCGTTCATGTCGGCCTCGGTGGCCTCTACAATATCCTTGTTCGAGGTAATTAATGCACTTATTATATTCAATGTTTTACATCTTTTTATCTACTTTAGTTTAGTTGATTTGTCTGAACGATAAACTCACTAAAGTGGGAGAAAAATGTAGTGCCAAAATTTTCACCCTATGCCAATTTTGCACTTACGCATGGCACCCAGTGCATTTGTGATAAAATCCATAATCGATGTTTTACAATTTCAATCTTATAGGTGGTAATGATGAAGCGTTAGTAGTCTGTGGTTTGAATTTTGGAAGAATTTGGATAGACGATAGTGTGATGCATAGACATCTACATGGCATGCAAATGTCCTGATAAAATCCAAGATTAAAAAAGGAATATCTTATGTACTTTAATTGTGACATTTGTCCCAATGCCCAAATATCACTATAATAGCTATTCTTTCCTAGTCCAAGGACAAAACTTGCTTCTCTTCCTCATTTTTAGAAGGTGGTTGGACCTTTTGGACTTGGAGCTCTCTATCTCTCTCTCTTAACGAAAATATATTGAAATGTACTCTCACATCTTGGACAGCTGCAATAGCAAAGACTCCTCTCTCTTATGATTTTGTCATGTCTATCATCTTGAGAGATGGACCACAGTTGTTGGTAACACCCCCTTTCTTATCATTCAAGCAATGTTGTTTATTATTATATTTATTTCATCTCATCTAGTGTCTCTTTATCATGATAGCGGTTCTTCTCCATCATGGGGTTTGTTTCTATCACATGTCTATTTTACTTTTAATATATTCCAATCTTGTTTGGCTATCCGTGGAGATGGAAACACCAAAGAGGGGGTTTGACTGAGGCAAACCCCTATACAATCCCAACAACTTTCCCCGTCTCCATGTGCACTGGTGACGAACAAGTTCAACTAGCAAAGGACTTCATTCTAGTGATTTTTGGGATTCATTTCTACAAACAAAAGTGTGGGTGCACAAATGACCTTGCAGGGCATTGGCGTCCAAGACCGAGGCTTCACCTAATTGGTATCATATTCTATGTATTCATAAATCCTCATTTCTATTAAATAAATATTTTTACCAATTTGTATTTGCAAGTTATTTGATATTTTTTCAGTTATATCCATTGTTAAGAATAGTTTAGAATTTAGTTTTAAACATCTCTATTTCTAGTTCACTTGAGTCCTATCAGTTGAGGTAGTTGAGATCTATTTTCTCCTTAATATATCGTTGTCTTGAGAGTAGCAAATTCCCTCCTCTATAATATCATTTGGGTTATACTAGAAAATATGGATATACTAGTTGTGGGAAGGAACAACGGAGCATGCAAGGATTTATACACTTAATAATAAGTGTTCTGTGTATAACCCAAGTAATCAAAATAATATTGGTGATTATATTCATTGTTATATATGCACTAGTAGTTATTATTCTTGCAAATGGGCAGGCAACACAATTACTATGAAGAAGAAATTCTAGAAGAATATCAATGTGAATAACTCTTTATGACTTTTAGGCATCATGATTAGAGTATATCAACCCTTTAGAAAGATAAAAATGGTATTAGATTGTCTGGTCTTGCAACAATTATATTATAGAGTGGAGACAATAGTGTTCCTGGGTATACTTTTGCCACTAGAAGATGATAATAGTTCTACCAATCCTAAAAGAATATCAATCATCGCTCAGGATCAGAAATTTGTTGTGTAATATAATCAAAACAGGAAAAAAATATAAAAGAATGTTTCATTTGTAGAAGAGGGGAGAGATTTTTATTTTTATTTTTAGGGGTAAACACTTTTGACCCAAAGCTATGAACCGGTGAGGTCAAAAATAGGGTACCTCATCCCCAATATAAATTCTCAACAATTACACCCCAATGGGGTTTGAACCTTGATGGAAAAAATAACACAACTCAACCATCAACCATGCCATTATTGGAAATAGAAGAGGGGAGAGAGTTATATACAAAGGAGGATATAGTTTTTTGCAATGGGAGTTATAAATTGCCTCCATTGAAGTTTTAGACGAAGATTAACCAGTTGCTTTGAAAATATTGGGACCAAAGAAGTCATTCTCATCTCTTGAAGACATTGCAATGGAGATCAAAGATTCTTTATATCCTTTGCTAAGAGAGGTTAGTATAGATGTGGATTCTTATGATGTCTTTTGTGATGTTGAATGGGCTTTTCTTATTGAAACAAAGCCCAGTGGTCCTAGAATTGAATGAGCAAACTTTTTTGACATAAATGGAAGAATTTTTGTAGAGTAGGGAAAGGCTCTCGATGTGGTTGCAAACTTGAATATAAAAGTTATTGTTGTTGGTAGTCCATGCAACACAAATGCCTCAATTTGTCTTAAAGATGCTCCCCAAAGTTTGGGAATAAAAAATCAGCTAAACCTACACAAGGTGTTCCAATAAGAGGTCTGGCACAAGCAATAATTGGGCTCCAATATTTAATGGTATTGATGGTGCTTAACAACGATAAATAGGAACAATGAATCTCGATCAAGCACAGTCCAATTCTATTTTATCCCAAATTTAAGCACAAACACAAAATTTTCAAGCAAGCATACAAACTCTGCATTTTCAAGCTCGAAATGTGGAGGAAGGTATTCAAACACGAAATTCCTTCTCTAGCCCTGTAATGTCCTCAACCACTAACACTCATATTTTTGTATAACATGACACTCAAAACCAGAGTGGCACGCTGATAAATCAAGAAGCTAATGCATGGATCAATTGATATTAAGAAAATGGAAATATTAGAGCTTCTAATTTCATGGAAGGTCATATGATCAAGTTGCTTAGTTAGAATGTGAGATATATAGAGAAGGATTGTTTTCAAAGAGACTCATTTTCCTTACGTTGTTTATTTTCACATTTTGGAGGAGGGATACCAAAAGGTCAAAGGTAAATTCAAACAACCTTTCAAAGTTAAAATAAAGAATTAATTTCAAGAAATAGTTATAGGCAAGTGGGAAAACAAAATTTATAAAAGAGAGTTATTTTGGAGAGAGGTGATCTCTTCTTTTCACAGCTCTGCATAGGAGAGTTGTGTATAGGGGATGGAGTTAACTCTTTTGACACAAGAATGAGCAAACCTATGAGCTTATGAATTTTTGAAATAGAAAAATTAATTTTGAGGTTTGCATGTTGTCCATGTCAATTTTGAGATTGTTGTTCCTATGTGTTCAATGTTTGTTTCTAGTATTTAATATTTTCATGTTAATTTGTGTTCAAATCCACTCCACGTTGGTAGATCGATATCAAATTGGTGTGTTAGTCTTTGATTTGATTACTATTTTAAAGCTAGATTTGTGTTTAACATTTACAGGCATTCGAGTCACTTAATTAACCATTTGTGGATTGTTATTCAATTATTACCTTTTCAAGGTTATTTTATTCATTTGCAATCATGTATTTTTTAGTTTATAGTTAAAATTACTTAAAAATCTTAAATTACATTATACAAGGGGGCCGCCCCTTTCAAATATAGAGGAGAACCATTAATCTCATAACGATTTCTCCATTTGTTGGGGCAATTTGTCGTTGCTCATTGGGCAAGTTAATTAATTTTTTGCAAGGACAAAATTGTTAGCCAAAAGTTTCTAAGGAAAAATCGAAGTGTTATTTCTTTCTTTCCTTAGAAATTTGCAGGTACCTCCCTGAGGATGGAGGTTGGTGACTATTGTGTGGATCTTACTCAGAAAATATTTTTGGTAGAAAATTCTAGTTATATTTTTAAATCTACATTATGGCATTGATTTCACCTCATCTATGGGGTATTCATTTTGGCCCTTTATCCTTGCCTCAATATTCAGCCTTACCTGTAGGTTCGAGAAATCTCTTTCCAAATTTTAATGGAGAAGATTCATAGATTGTGAATGATCATATTTGATCCTTCACCATAACCTATTGAGTTTTGGGGGTGAATTAGGAAAATGTTTTTGTTTGATTATTTGTTGAATCCCTCATTGGAGTTGCTACAAATTGGTTTCAGTCTTTAGAAGATAGATGCATCACCAATTGGGGCGGCTTAAAGGACAAATTTCTTGGGAGATTCAAAACAACAGTTGATGTGGGTGCACTACTATGCCAATTTTTCAGCATTCAAAAGAAAGAGGATTAACTTATGAGAGATTTCATGGACCAGTTCAAAAAATATTTAAAAAGGATTCCTCATGACAATCAGCCAACTAAGGAGAATCAATTGTCCATTTTTATTATAGTGTTGCATCCTGAAGTTAAATTCCTCCTAAAGCAAAACAAGGTATGTGACCTTGAAGTTGTAAAACAAGAAGCTATAAGGATTGAATATAATTTGATATTATGTGGATTTTGGAAAGAAAATCAGGTTGAAGAAACTTTTTCCAAGAGAAGTTATCATGTGTAGCCAAGAGAGGTAAAACTTTCACCTTCTTTAGTTGAATGCTCTAATCTTACAGTCTTGGGTCAAGAATTTTTTTCAAGCAATAGCCAAATTGATTCAAGATTCAAATCTTGTGTTGAAAGAAGAGTGGAAGTATATGGCATGCATATTGAAGAAGATGAGGGTGAATGTATTGATGCTTTGAGTGATGAGGAAGATCATGTTTCTTAATATTCAAATATTGATGCCCATCATACACAGTTTGAAAATCTAACAGCGTTTGTTGCATCTTGTGAACAATCCTCTAATGACATGAACTACTTCAAAGTAAGTGAAGATACATCAGATATTCTTTTAATTTATGCACAACCAGAGCACAAAGTTTTTGAAGTTTCTACACCAGAAAATGAAGAGGCTAGGTTGCAAGAAGAGGTTAGAAATGATTTTATTTTTTAATCATTGATTTTGAATTTGATTTAAAAATTGTTGAGCATGGAATGGAGAATGATTGTATGAATGATGGTGGAGAAATTAATGGTGATCAAGCAAATGAAGATGTTCAGCCCCATATTTTTCATACTCCAAGTTGATGTTTAGAAATTATATCTGAGGATGATTTTCTATATAGAGAGGGAGTTTTTTTATCTCCATTGCAGGTTATGGAAGAAGATGATTTGATTGATAGATCTAAAATATAGAGTTGTCAATAGAAAAATATGAATCAAATCATGAGAATAAAGGTGAAATTATTATATTTGAGAATGATTCTAAGTTTAAAGAGGTTGTTGTTCATGACATGATTTTCTATTTCAAAGGGAATTGATTCGTATTTGATTTCATATGAGGGAATAACTGATATGAAAGACAGTTTACAAGAAACTATAGAAGTATATGATGAGGAATGGTTGTATGGTATATCCCTCAAAGACCTCTTTTACTTCACAAACTTCAGATTTATGATTATGATCAGAAAATAAATTATGAGTTTACAGGCACTTCATGAATACACCTTACTTTTCCATATTGGCATCTATTTTTCTCAACCTATTAGTGGCTTTGCATAGTCTCCAGGGGCTGCTATGGTATGTTGTACCTAGACCGGGTACATAGGTGTCTAGATTTTTCCTTTTCCAGTTGTGTGTGGTGTTTGTTTCAGTTTTGGCTTTACTCAAGTCTCTTGTTTTCGCCATTGACTCTGTGGCCCAATGGATTTGGCACTAGTCGCTACTTGAGATGCTACAGTTCTTTGCATTTCGTTGGAGAATGCAATCCCCAATCAGAGCCAGTTGTTTTCTGTAACTTTGGAACTCAATATTTTAAACTTTCCCATTCTTCTTGTTGTGTTAACCTTGGTGTCATTAAGTTTACTGTGGTCTTCATTATTTTTTTGATGTTTTTGAGGCTTGAATAATAAAGATGTTTGTTGCATTTCGATGGTTTTCATCCTACTCAAAGAAATGAACAACATCAAGGTTGCTTTTATTTAGTAGGATAGAACTACTCTGCTTAAACAAAAGTGTCTATACTCAATGGTAATGACCTCTGAAATTGGGAAGAGTTTACTAATTGTATATGAGATTTAACAAAGGGATAGAATCTTCAAAGGTATTCAAAGGAGGGAGAGCGAGAGAGAGAGAGAGAGCACGAGCGAGCTCTCTAAGTAAGGTGCTAGGTAAAGAAGATGGTAAAGACCTAGAGCACCAAATGATGATAGACCATACAAAGTTTATGACAGAGATATTAAGGTACAGTTATGATAGGAAAAGAACAACAATGAAGGTACAAGAAATTAAATCAAAAGCACAGTTTAGAAGGCAGTCCCTAAAAAAACCACAATACTATGAAGACTGTAGTGTCCATTCAACCATTGAGAGCAAATATAGTCATTATGGAAAACCTGAGAAACAGTCATAGAAGGCTAAATCTGAGTAAATCATCTAATTCTCAAGATAATAAAACAATTGGTCAAAATGCAAGACAGTGTATGCCATAGTGCTACTTATATGCCAATACACTCGTGCACACTGGAACAACCATAGATACAAATTTTGAGGGTCATTTACCAAGGTCATTGTATATGACAAAAGAAATGTGTATGTCGCGGATAATATATGGCACTACCTTATACACTGAAGAGCAATTGAAAAATTGACAGTTTGTTAAAGACGAGGCAAAGAAGTGTAGTCACAAGCAATTAGAAAAATACTTAGATACGTTCTTTATACAGGAGGAAGCACAAAGATGTTTAATGTTTTTGCATCCTAAAGGAGTTATTGTTAGGCATCATATTGAATATTTTCAGAAGAAAACTCATATACAACATGGTTATGAGCTTCCGTATACACCACATGTTGTCAAAGCTGATCTTTGGAAGATAGGTGGATATTCAGAGTTTTACAAAGAAACATGTTCGATCAAATATTAGAGATATCTAGAAACATGAATAAGGCAAGTAATCTGCCAAGAGGTATTAAGGCAATGGAATGAGACCAAATTATTTAATCTTCACTATTCGTGCCACAAGTATTTTTTGTATTTTTAGCTTTGACAATAATATGATTCGAGGTGAAGCTAATATAACACTCTATAGTGATTCTTATACACCAATTATTTTGATTGGATTAGAAGGCTTTATAACATGCAGAGAATTATCACAAGGAAATAAAAACTTTGCATAAGCATCATGTCCTTGGAATACAGATAGAGAAAAATTTTGTTATGGGAGTAAGGATCGACCACATTCTAAGAGACTTATTTCAAAGAAAGAGGACAAGAGCAGTAGGGTTGATAACAAAGAAATTATAATGATCTATTAGCTCTAAAGACCCTGTGACATGCAGATTCAAATGTTTTTTGTGCCCAGATATGTTCTTTCGGGACTTGTTCAGTCACTGGACAAAAATGGGAATGTAATAATCCCATTGAATAAAGTTGAAACAAATAGTGATACCTGTAAAGATAAAGTTAACAATAATAAAGGGAAAAAGTTCAGATTGCACTATCAACAATTTAGTGTATTAGCATAATTGATGGCAACACTTTGAGTTTGGATGCGATCAGATGGTTCTAGAGCTCATATCCCTAGCCTGACCAATCCCAACCCCTTCATAGTATCATTTGGGAAATACCAGCAAATATAGATATATTGGTTGTGGGAAGGAACACTGCAGCATGAAAGGATGTATACACTTAATAATAAGTGTTGTCTGTATAATCCGGGTAATCAAATGTAAAAATTTGCCTCTTGGGCATTACAACTTTTCTTTAAAATAAAACGATTCACCACAACTACCAACTTAACCAACCAATCATCTTTCATCTAAATTTGAAGTGTTAATTTCAAAGGCTTTCGTTCATCCTGGTGACGATCAATCAACATCGCCACTTATATGCTTACACTCAAAAGTGCTAACTCCTATGGCTAGGGTCATTCCTAGACCCAGACATATTCCTCAAGGGTTCATGATGACCCTACCTACATATCCCCTCATAGGAATCAAAGGCTTTGTAGTTCACCCCACAATATTAGAGGGAGTTCAATCTCTCCTATTACATGAGATCTTGGATCTCGCTTTTAACCCATGACTATTATTTAAGTACATGTAAGCTATCAACTTAACCAATTATAATATAATGATAATAAATTTGATAATAACTTGTCATCAAGTGTTAGGTTCATACCAAACATTAGTGTACAAATATTCACAATATTCACAAGGGGTCATTCATACCATAATCTCAAAGATCATACACAATGGTTGACATCAGCACACCTCCATATACATAAGTTGACCAGCTCATACACATCACTATTGGGTGATCCCACAATACTGGTTTGCAATTTTTGGCCAAACTGGACACTAAACTGATTTTTCTAACTAAATCTTCACTTTCAGACACCTATAGCGGCTAAACCGTGAGGAATTTGAAGATGATGCAAACTAGTGATTTGGCATTTTTTTGTAGATTTTAAATATATTTATTCAAAAAAATTGGAATCAGATTGCACTTCTTTTTCCATCTCCTTTGAAAACTAGTTTTTTTCAGTAAACAACATTTTTAAGGAGTGAAAAAATCTATGGACTCACTAACAACATTTTTAAGGAGTAAACAACATTTTTCAGAAATCTATGGACTTGGACGCGAGCGGAAAACAGTTTTTTGCTTCCTCTGTGCGGGCGGAGTCTGTGGATGGTAAAGGAAACCCTAAGGCGTTTATTGGTGCGGCGGTGGCGTCGTCGAATGGTCTATTGACTGTGTCTATTGGCCTTCGTCCTCCTGTGCAGCACTGTGGTGTTATGGGGGCCGTTTTGCAGGATTCTGGAATGGCCATTGGTGGTGGTCAGGGAGGGGCTGGCCCTGTCTCTATGGTGCCTGGTGGAAGGTTTGTCACGGGGTTCGGCCCTAAGGCAAAAGCCACGAATTTTGTAGGACCCAAGTTTGGGCATTCTGGCGGATTTATCCCTGTCAGGAGTGCTATTTCAGTGAAACTGAAAGATGAAACAATTGAAGATATTGAGGAGGTTGCTATTGATCTTTCCCTTTGCGGGGTGATCTGTCAGTTCAAAGGTTTTTGGCCTAACCTCCCCCAACTGCACTCCTGGATTTCTAGCGAATGGGAGCCTTTAATTTTGGGTAAAGTTAACATTTATCCCTTGGCTAAGGGATTTTTTGTTGCTAAATTTGACAATGCTCAGGACAGAAAAGTAATCTTGTGTGAAAATTATTTTAGCTGGGAAGACAAATATATGCTGATGATCAAACCTTGGCATTTCGATTTCAACCCTGTTTTTGAAACTTTTAATAAATTCTCGATTTGGGTCAGATTGCCCAATCTCCCCCTTCACCTTTGGCATGACTCTCTTCTGGAGGAAGTGGGTGATGCCCTTGGTCATTTCTTGATGGTGGATGATGAATCTTCTGACATTCTTCATTCCACCTATGCTCGCATTCTAGTTGAAATAAATGTTTCAAAAGGGCTTCCTACTGAAGTCCTTAAATCTTCTAAAGGCTCTTGGGTTCAATCTTTGGATTATGAAGGGATTCCCTTCCGGTGTAGACGATGCTTCAATACTGGACATGCGGCTACGCATTGTGGATTTGAGAAAAAAACTAAGATAGTTACTTGGTGGAAAGGTGCTTCTCAATAGCATTATACAGTTGAGAAGAAAGCTGATCAAAATAAGAGTTTTTCAGATGTGGTTGCCTCTGAACCACTGGGTCTTGGGACACCCCCTCCTATCGTCTCAACTGGTGGGGATGCTAGGGCCTCCCCTATTGAGTCTAATTTTGCTACTTCAGATGATCGTGCGTCGGCTTCCCTTTTTGGCGGTTCTTCCGTGAAGTCTTTATCTATGCAAAGGAATCAAGATGATTCTCCTAAATCTTCTGTTGCTGGCTTTCATACTCATGAAAGTTGCAGGCTGGTTTGGGATGGAAAAGCGGCGCTAGTGGAAGAAGGGTGGATCACAGTTAAAGGAAAAAAAGTTAAATCCTCTAAGCCCTCTTTTGATATGATTCTCCGCTCCCACAAGAAAAGTGTAAAGTGCAAATCTTGATTGGTCTTGTTGTGGAGCTGATCTTTTTTGCTGGCTGCTTGCTGTCTTTTTCTGCAGCCTTGTTCTTTTTGTTTAAGGGTTCTGGATCCCTTCAAAATTTGTTTTTCCTTTTATCAAAAACATTTTTAAGGAGTGATGCTAACCGTATACAACATAACTTTTTTCCATGAAGGATAAAATTCTAATTTTTCGAATTTAGATTTATAACTATGATATCTAGTGCTTTCATTTGGATTTATAGTGTTTTATTGAATATTTTTTCCTTAATCAAGTTTCAAAGTCAAACCAATTACAATTCAGACATAGGCGGACCATATGCAACATAACTTTTTTTGCATGTATCGAAATTCAATTTTTTTTTTGGTTGGATCAAGGACTTCAATATCTAGTGCACTGATATTTTTCAAAAAAAAATTGATAATCTGCTATTTTTCCACATGTGCAAAATAGAGAGCTTGATTTTCGATGAAAAATCTATGTTTAATCAAACTAAAAAAAATACATAATAAAACCAAAACATATTAAAATTATATTCATTGGATAGCTCGTTCTGAGGACTACTATCATCCAATTGGGTCTGTGAAGTCTCCATTTTCATCCTCAACTCGAGCTTCGTAGGTAAAAATTCTATAGATTTTTGGTGCCAAAGGGGGAGAAGGGGTGAAAGGGGGGGTTCTAGGAAACCTCCCTTTAATGCAATTAAAAAATAAAGCCATTAAAGGGGGGTTCACTCGAACCCCCCTAGTTCTATCGAACCCTTTAGGGGGTTCTAGAGAACCCTCCTAGTTCTAGCGAACCCCCTAAAGTGTTTTCCATCTAAAAATGCATTTTTCCTTCCTCAATGGAATTGTAAACCAGTTTTGTGGGTTTACCCTATTATAACAATGTTTGGATCATGCACAGATCACAAGTACAATGGTGATTATCTTGTATGTACATCACAAGTACAACAATTATTATCTTATTCACATATCACAATTGCATTAATGATTGGCTCCAACATATGTTGCAAATACAGTGTCAAGCTCTAACATGCATCACATATACATAGTGATGAGCTCCACCATACATCATGAATACACAATAACGGGCTCCAACATACATCACAAATACATAGTGACGAGCTCCAACATATCACATGCACAGTGGCAAGCTTCAACATATATCACATACACATAGTGACGAGCTCCAACATACATCACATTCACAATGGTTGATTAACACATGACAATGGCTAACACATGTCCATAATGCATCCCAGATAGAAAGAATATCAGTGCATTGTGCACTACACCATGGGCCCTATCCTTTCCTCTAGTCTTCTGCACCACTAGACAAATTGGAAGAGGATTCAATGCATCTCATACTACATTATGGGTCCATCCTCAATCCCACAAGGCTAAGTATATAGTCTAACAACTGGGAGAGGATTTGGTGCATCCCATACTACACCATGGGTCTGTCCACCATTCCAAGGGTTTCCACAAGTAGTGAACCTACCATAACCTAGTGGATTCCAAATTCAATCGCCTATAGGCCACCAGTGGCAAGTCTGTCCACCTAGGAAGAAGTATCTCCCGACATATACCACCTTGTGACCTTAGTGGTATTGTCAGCTATCTTCTTCACAATCTCGGGTAACACTAGCCTCGATCACTTCCATGCCCTCATTGATAGCCAGTGAACCCCTTCAATACAAGGGTTTCCACAAGTAGTGAACCTACCATAACCTGGTGGATTCCAACTTCAATTGCTTATAGGCCACCGATGACAAGTCTATCCACCCAGGAAGAAGTATCTCCTGACATATACCACCTTGTGACCTTAGTGATATTGTCAGCTATCTTCTTCACAATACCGGGTAACATTGGCCTCAATCACTTCCATGCCCTCATTGGCAGATGGGTGGGCAACACAATTACTATGAAGAGGAAATTCTAAGGAAGAATATCAGTGTGAATAACCCTTGATGATTTCTAGGTATTATGATTAGAGTATATCAGCCCCTTAGATACATAAAAATGGTGCTAGATTGTCCAAACTTGCGACGGTCACATTATGGAGTGGAGACAATAACTTTACTAGGTATGTTCTTGCCACTTGAAGACGATAATAGTTCTACCAATCCTAAAAGAATATCAATCATGGCTTGGGATCAGCAATTTGTTGTGTAATATAATCAAAAAGGGAAAAATATATAAAAGAATGTTTCATTTGTAAAAGAGGGGATAGAGTTATATACAAAGGTGGATATAGTTTTTTGTGATGGTAGTTATAAATTGCCTCCTATGAAGTTTTAGACAAAGATTAACCAGTTGCTTTGAAATATTGGGACCAGAGAAGTCATTCTCATCTCTTGAAGTCATTGCAATAGAGCTCGAAGATTATTTACATCCTTTGCCAAGAGAGGTTAGTATAGATGTGGATTCTTATGATGTCCTTCGTGATGCTAAATGGGCTCTTCTTATTGAAACAAAGCCCCATGGTCCTAGGATGGAATGAGCAAACTTGCTTGACATAAATGGAAGAACTTTTTGCAGAGCAGGGAAAGGCTCTCAATGCGGTTGCAAACCCAAATGTAAAAGTTATTGCTGTTGGCAGTCCATTCAACACAAATGCCTTAATTTGTTTTAAAGATGCTTCCCAAAGTTTGGGAATAACAAAGCAGTTGAACCTATGCAAGGTGTTCTAGTAAGAGGTCTGGCACAAGCAAAAATTGGGCACCAATCTAGTGGTATTGACAATGCTCAGCAACAATCAATAGGAACAATGAATCTCGATCAAGCACAGTCCAATTCTATTTTAGCGCAAAGTCAAGCACAAACACAAATTTTTCAAGCAAGTATACAAACTCTAAATTTTAAGGCTCGAAATGTTAATTTGTAATCAAATTCACTCCAGAGTGAGCAAGCCTGTGAGCTCATGAATTTTTGAAATAGAAATTTTGTTTTTGGGGTCTATGTGTTGTCCATGTCAATTTGGAGATTGGTGTTCTTATGTGATCAATGGTTGTTTCCAATATTTAATATTTCTCATGTTAATTTGTAATCAAATCCACTCCATGCTATCAAATTGGATCGAGAGGGTGTGTTATTCTTTGAGCTTATTAGTGTTTCAAAGCTAGATTTGTGTTTATCATTCATAGGCATTTAACCATATGTGGATTGTTATTTAGCTATTTCTTTTTCAAGGTTATTTTATTCATTTGCAATCATGTATTTTGTACTTTCTAGTTAAAAGTACTTAAAATCTCAAATTACATTATACAAGGGAGTTGCCCCTCTCAAACGTAGAGAAGAATCGTTAATCTCATAATGATTTCTCTATTTGTCGGTGCAATTTGTCACTACTCATTGGGTGAGTTAATTGACTTTCCATAGCAACAAAACTATTAACCAATAGATATTATACCACACTAATCATCACCCATATCATCCAACATTTGATATATAAGCAACCTTAAACTGCTAGGAATCCTAGTTTCTACCTTGTAAACTAGCTCAAATGGGTTGTGTCTGATGCCATGTTTCAAAATGACTATCAACCCAAAGAGCATATTCAAGCTTGTTATCCTATTTTTCTTATTTTGATCTAGTGTCATCTTTATGATCTTCATCAAGATCTTGTTACTAGACTCATCTTTCCCATTACTATGTGGGTGGTAGGGGGAAGAGTGTACCAGGTCTATACCAAACTTAGAACACATATCTTGCATATCTTAGGACATGAAGCACATGGCATTGTCAACAAGGATCCTTGTTGGAACTCTAAACCTAGTTATAATGTTCCTGATTAAAATTTTAATTACCACCTTGGAATTTGCATTATGGGTTGGAATAGCCTCAACACACGGTAAAATAGTTTGTTGCCACAAGGATCAACTTGTATCCATTGTTTGACTTCTCATGTATCTCTCTAATAAAATCAATCCGCCACTATTGGAAATATGCTTCAATTGTTGAAGGAAACTAAGGAAGCATACCAACAAATTTCATCTTGCTCGAAAATCTCTAACAAGCATCACACTTTCTTATCATTTTTGTAACATCCTTGAATATTGTTTGCCACCAAAAACCTACCCTCAAAATTTTACGTGTTGTGGTCTTGGACTTGAAATATCCACAACATACACCATGGTGACATTCTTCCATTACTTCATCAACTTGCTTGATATTCAAGCACTGAAGTAAAACTCCTTTGTGATTCCTCCACATTAGCTCACCCTAGACTAGCACATACATTTGCGGTCACAACTTGAGGGTCCTTTAGTTATCATTCATGAAAGGTGGAAAATTCATATTTACCAGATAAAATAAAACATCCATGTACTATGGATCATTGCATAAAACACATGTAGTAGTAGCATTAGTTTTTATGTCATTTATCTTTGTTACCTCCAAGTTGGAATTACCCATCAACTTGGCTAGGCCCTAGCCTTTGACAAGATTTGTAGTTTGAATCTCCATGTCATATTCATGGATCTTATTTATCCAATAACCTATTTTACCTAAGGTTTCCTGTTGTATGAATATATCCTTCATAGCTAAGTGTGGGACATAAGCTACAATTTTAGCACCCATAAGGTATGGCCTAAATTTCTTCATAGCTTCTTGAACTTACCAAGATAGGGGCATCTGAGATTACTTGCTTCATATCCTTGAAGGCTTCAACTAGTTATGTACTCCACTCAAATGATTATCCTTTCTTGAGAATTTTTATATAGCTTTGGTCTTCTCAACAAAATTAGGAACAAATATCCTAACAAAGTTGATATGCCAAAAAAATGATTGAATTCCTTTGATAGATTTTGGTTGAGAGATAAGGTTGATAGCCTTGACTTTTCAAGGTCTATCCTTACCCAATCTTTTGATACAATGTGTCCTAGAAGCTTACCCTCCTCAACACCAAAATGACACCTCTTGGAATTCAAAGAAATCTTGTGCTCCAAACATCTTTGAAAAATTAATTTAAGGTTTGCAATGCTCGCCTCTTTCCTTTGAAAATGCAATTAGGTCATCCTAGTAAACCACCATGATCCAATCAATAAGACCAGCAAAAGCTACATCCATTGCTCTCTAAAAACTTGATCATGCATTCTTCAAACCAAACGGCATCCTCACGTACACATATTTGCCCCATGGAGTATTGAATTTCATCTATTTTATTCTGACTCTTTCACAACCACTTGGTTGTAGCCTAAAAATCCATGCATAATGGACATTAGTTTTGATCTCGTTAGCAAAAGAGCTATGGGGAGTGGATATATATGATTTTAATGTATATTTTGTAGATAGACTTTGGAATGTGGAGAATGAACCATAAAGGAATGCATTAGCATTAGTTTTGAGAAGTTTGGATGAAGTGTGCAATAGCATGAAAGTAACTAAGAGAAAATTTTGTGTGTCATTGATTTGTGAATTCAATCTTAAGGAAAGATCTTAGAAATAAGGTTGCCTCCAACCCTCTTCAAATATCACCTAAGCAGTAGGTCTACATTCTTAATTTTTGGCATATTTCCTACAAAATATGTTATGTATATACGTAATTGGCATTTTAATATTTTAGAATTGTCTAGAATATCTTTATTTTTCTATAGAAGCTACAAAATTCTTTCTTGGATGAAGAAATATTTTAGAATATATTGGAAATATGTAATCATTCTTGTATATATGCAATTAGCCACTACTATGTATACAACAAGAAGATTAATGAAAAACTATAGTAGCAACATTTAGCAATTATTGTTTGTGTTTATTCTATCAATAGTCATCTTTTCTATCCAAAACATGGTTTAGTGTTAATCCAATAGGATTTAATATTTAGCTAAGAAAAGAGTATGGTTAAAAAATAAAGCACACACAAATTTCACCATCCCTAGGTACAAGTCATCATTTCTGCTAATTGTGTCCTCAATATCACCATGTGTATCTTGTTGTGGTATTGTATGAGCTAATTCTATTTCACTATTTTGTGGATTCTTTTGAATAGATAATTTCACTCTTACCACCTATTATAGTATATGTGTCTTCTAGTTCAAAAACCATTTATAAATCAATATTTATGTGATCATTGTTCTTGAATTTTTATATTCATTTATGGTCAACTAAAACCATTCATTTGCATGAAAAGCATTGTTGGTGTCATTGTTTGGTCTCCCTATCTTTCAATAAGTGTGCATGAAACACCTCTCTCCTTCCCTCCCTCCCTCTCTCTCTCTCCATTGTACCATCTACTCAAGTTGAAAATAACAATACTTCAAGATCAAATTAATTACAAGTGGTTGAGATACCACCCACTTCTAAGAATGTGACTAATAAATGATAATTACAAATCCAACAACCTCATAAACATAACAAATAAAATTTATGGTAAAGCTCAATTTGGTGTAGGATTGAAGCTCAATGTGTGCCTATGTTATTGACCAATTTACAAGTGAATGTATCCGCTCTACAACAAATGTTTGAATCTAATTGTTAAGAACTACCATTCTTTTGGTGGGATTTTCATTCTTCAAAGGTTTCTCCCCCAAAATCACACTTCAATTTGGTTATCACATTTTTGTGTTTTGTCAACTTGTATATTCTGAAAATTATTTTCATTTTATATACCAATTTAATTGAGACACTAAAAAATGCATTCATGTAAAGCAATTGTATGAATTCAAGATCTATATGATGAATCTACAACCTATAAGTTGGTTGAAACTAAATATCATGATGAACCTACAATATAATATTATTATAACTATATAATAATTAGGTTCTCTACCAACATCATCATACTAACTTGTATGTGTGAGAAACTGGCATCCAAATAGCATTTGACACATCTAATGGCTAAAATATATGAAAAATAAGGTGATTATTAGAAAGTCCCTTGTAAAACATGATCCTGAAAGTGAAAACTTCATGTAAAAGGTCAAGTTCCTCTCATTGAAGTAACTCAACAAGATGGCTGGCGAAACTTTCTACGTACAAATACTAGTATCTCTAAGTCTCATGGTGGATTGAAGACTTGAGGATAAAGGTACTCCTTTGATCCACTTCTCGAAGAAAACAAGGACTAAATCACATAACCTTGTATAATAATGAGTGGATCCAGTTGTCTAAAACGTGAATTGAAAGCTCATGTGATAAATGAAGTTGTAGATAATCAAGGTAAATGATGTCATCATCAACAATTTGAAAGAAATGTTTGAGATAGAGAACCTTGTTGGGACCGGATTGAAAGCGAAAGTTTCGACTAAGCTGAATATATTATTTAAAAATGTATTCCATAACAACTCTATTGCAATGACCCTTCATGGAATGGTGAAGGAGGCATATGCAGAGTATTTGAGATGAAGTTAGATGACAAAAACGTCAATAGACTAAATAAAGAAGCAAATTACTACCATTACCATCGTCCAAGGTGACCCATGAAGACAAACCTCTCTGAAGAATAAAGGGTTAAATATGGATATTGCTTCCAACCTGATCATCAAGCCAACTCATAAGATCTCTTACTTCAGCTTGAGTTTTGTTTGCCACCTTAGTTAAGTATATCTTTCACTGCCAACAATTGGTGTTGTATTCCTCTTGAAAACAATAACATTGCCGAATAAAGTTTCTCTAGTGGTTGAGCTTGAGCTTCAGTCCTTAATGTTTAGAACTTGGATAGTACACATTTTGCGTCCATATCTTTATTTTTCTCATTTTGTCATTGTTCAATTAGGGTTGGCGGATTTGCATCTTATAATCAAATGTTTTGGGCAATCACCCAAAATATTTGATCTGCTTACTATGTTCTCTTTCTTGACTTCTATGTCTTCAAATATTAATAAGTTACATATCTGATTTTCAAGTGATATTAGAAAAATGAACTTCCTCTCTTAAATTATAAAGCTGAGTGCTCCCTGTTTGATTGAAGCTTTTAGCCCTCTGAAGCTCCAGCAAAAAATCATTCATGGGTGCAAGCCAGAGTATTTGGTTGAGTGGCAACTCGCCCTCATTCTTGCCAATGCTTGTGCCATCTAATTAATTTTTCCATTCCCTTCCTTCTGATAGTATTGGCAATATAATTTATGAGGTTGAAGATCACTTATTATTAACTATCAACATTTTTTTCATATTTTAAATAGTTTCAAAATAGAAAAACAGATATTTTTCCAACATGAATGTGACCAACCAAATTGTTAGCTATGACAATGCAACTAGTTCATTTCGAGAAGCCAATTATGAATGCACGAGCCCTTAGTACCTCTGTAATAAATAGCAAGCCACACCCATCATTTGGTAGAGTATAGAGACCAAAATAGATGTCCAACAACTCACCAGATACAGAAATTATTGGTTGAGGCAAAAACAATTGCATTAAAACGGCCCCAAAGCTACAAAAATCTCAGCTGATGACCATAAGAACAATAAGTTTCTCCTTGAAATTCTGCTCAAGTCACAACTCAGTGTGTAACACTGCAAAAACTATCGATTCCCCCTTTCAAGTTTTAAGGTCACTTAACGTGAGCAACATCATTAAATTAGACCTACTGTCATTTTTCAAAGTAAAGATATTGTCTTTGGCGAACTGCTGAACCTATAAATATATTAGTTAAATTAATGTGAAATTTCTAAATCCTAATCATTTCAACAAAAATGTTTTGCAAATCTATAGTTTTTTCCCCTCTTCCCTAGTATGGACAATATCCAGTACATATATATGAGCCACTCAAGCATTCTTTTATCCTATAACAACAATTTGAAATTTGTAATGCATGATGGAGGGCTCTGCAGTCCTGCCAATGTTAAAATTTATATATTCTCTGCAAATTAGACAATGGAATACTCAGAACAATGACACTATCCAAGAAAATGAAAATCTTCAATACAAGAAATGGCATCAATATTGGTACAATGTCTGTAACTAGGATACATGAAATTGAAAACTCCATGATAACGTAAATTGTAAATATCCACTATGCTTATCAACAAACCTTTGCTCTTAGGAAATTTGAATGCACTCACAGCATAAAACTCTCATAATTTACAACTTTTCCTCGAGGTTAAGGGCATGAAACATGTAAAAGAATAAGGCAATTATGTTTTCATAACATTATTGGCCATGGGTGAAAATAATTTCCAAAAACATCTCACTCAACATGTTCTTGAGCATTCAAATTCTAGACCAATACAAGTATTTCTATTTAGCGGTACCAAGGAGTTATGTTCACGTATTGTGACTTCTATTTGTGAAGAATCTATTCTCACATCACCATATCCTATAACATTTTCATTGCAGTTAATTTCCACATCATTATGATCACTGGTCACTATCAAGCAACCATAAAGGCCCTCCCTGGGTGGCTGATTTAGCACAGATGACCTGCTGACAAGCAATGTATTTTTTGTAACAGCACAATTGGCTGTTTTTAACATTAACCGATGCTTTCTACCAAGAAGTTCTTCAACACGTTTGATATTGCCACCAGCTAGAGCTTTACGGACAAGAGTAGAAGATACCTGCCCTTTCTCTCTGGTATCTGCTCCCATATTTCCTTGCTCTGAAATTGATCCATCAAACTTATCCATGACAGGGTCAACAATGTATGCTTTGAGGCCATATTCTCCACACAACTGGACTAAATCTGATGCATCCCCTGAAGCTTTGTACCCAAATCTGTAATTTGCACCTGCAAATAACCAGGTTCAACCACTTTAAAAACATAATCCTCACAAAATTAGTTATCAATCTATGTATGTCCTTTTGTAGCATGGACTACAGTGCAATTTTTGGAACTTCCTCCAAACAGAAAACTATGATCCAAATGTAAGCATAGAAAATAATGACTTGCCAATAGCATAAATGTGAGGTAAAGCTTACCTGCTACAACTCCTGTCACTCCTAATTCCTTTGAGAGCCTCTCCACAAACTGACGGGGGCTCAAAGAACGAACTTTAGTAAATTGGACATGGTATTCATGTGGTACCATTCCACCACACAAAGGTGCCCACAGTGAAAGTGCTCGCTTTCGATCACATTTAGCAACCACAGGTAGCCTGCATTTATAAGAAAAAATAAATATAGTTCTGAGTCAGAAATTCAACTAGAAATCTGAAATAAACAAAATAAAAAAAGATGGCACTCAGTTTTGCTCAGAACAAATACAAAATGAGGAAATGTAGAACCATGGTTGAGAGAAAACATTAAGATTCTTTGTAGATGTGATTTTTGCAGAGTCCATGAAAATGTTTAGTATGCTTTTGGAATTAACTGTGTGAACTGGAGTTTGAACTTCTCTTGGCATCCTTACTAAACAATTTTCTTGCTATTCAAGGGCGTAATTGTTATATTGTATATCTATGACAAGTATGAGAAGCCTGGTCAGTAGAAAAGTAGAAGATAATTTGAAGAACTTGATAGAAATTTCACATTTGAATGCATTTCTTGAGTATCAAAATAAAAACTGCATACCCACTCATCAACAGATACGCATATTATATAACATTATTGATTATTCAATTGATATGAATTCATGACTGCAATTTATTGACTTAAGATGGAGCTGTCCTGGAGGAGAAAAAGTGGTTTTGGTCCCCCATGGGTGAGTTTCAGGAAGACTCTATGGTATGCCACGTAAAGAAATGGTAGGACTTTTACACCCCAATCTCATTGGATATTTAGGAGGGCATCTTTACCATTGTCAGGCAGAAAGCTATTTCCACGGACTTCTTTTTTCAAACGAAGGTCAGAGTGGGAAACTCTGGCTTCCAACAGTCTTCGTGGAACAAGGTGCTCTCAGGGCCACAAATGCTATTCCGTTAGACAAGGAAAGGTATTGGGCCCTCCATCTCCTTCTATGGTTTATCATATGGTAGTAGCAAATTCTACTCCTGTGGTTCCTGTTTTCTCATCTTTGCAGAACAAGGGGCTCTCAGGGGCAAATGCTATTCCGTTAGGCAAGGAAAGGTCTTGGGCCCTCCTTCATCTCCTCCTATGATTTCTTCAAATGCTAGTAGCGGATTCCACTCCTATAATTCCTGTTTCCTCATCCTCTCTAGATAACATTTAAAGGCTGAAAGATACTATGCTAATAGGGTTCTACAAAGAATAATGATTGTATATGCCATATATCCATGAATGGACAAGGCTACATGGAACACTACTCTAAGAATTTTCTTCCTCCCCAAAGGTTTTTTTATGGCGCAGTTCCCCTCTCCGATCAAATGCGAAGATGCCCCTCTCCAATCGAATGCAAAGATGCCCTAGCCACAACGCCATCCAAGATTTAAGGATGGAATCTTTCTCTTCAAAGTTCAACCCCTGGTTTCTCAAGGTCTTCCTTTCCCTTGGCGCCTTCAAAGTCTAGATAAGCCTTTATAGTCTCCCCCAAGAGTTTTAGAGCCTGGACTGTCTTGAAGCGATTAGATGCAATCTAGGAGAGCTGATAGAAGTAAATCAACACATATTGGAGGAAACACATACTGTTTATACCTATTTTAAAAAAGCACGTGATTGGATCTCCCGCTTCCAAAACAAGTATTGCTCTATATGTCTGTAGGTTCTTTTACTCAAGAAACAGACTATGAAGTAATCCCTTTCCAATACTTCATCTACCACAAAACAGGTCATGAAGCTAAAGTCAGCAAGAAAAAGAGCTCCATTCTGCCCTCTAAGTCCTCTGCAGGGTCCCCTTGACTAACGAAATGTTGGAAGGTGAAACAAGTATTGGAACTGAGAAAATCCTCTTTTAGGCACGCGACAATGATTGGTTCTTTTTAGATGAGATCACTTGGGCTTTTTTCTTGAAGGCACAGAAGCAATCTTCTCTTGATCATGAGCCTCATTTTCAGTGGGTGGAAGATCTAAGTCATTTTCCTAAAATACATGCCCCTTCTTCCTAGCATCTTGGTTCTCCTGCCTCAAAATTAGGCTCTATTGCTTTAGAGGAGCTGAATGAGCTAAAACATTATCAAGAGAGCACAAAAAGGAAAGAATCAATGGATGCCCGTTGTGGTTTTTCAAGTGTAAAACTCTTGGCTATATCTATTACAGACAAGGAAAAAAGAGGTAGAAAAAGTAAAAACAGAACTTGAAAGTTTAACTGGTAGATCACCAGAGGAAGTGGTTGAAGGCTTCCAGAGAACTCTAGATGGTTTCTTCAAAGGTTCTAACAGTACAATGCAGAGGGGGCAGAGCCCTCCAAAGGGTCAATGAATGGTTTTCCGTGGAGTGTCTGGCTTCAACACCCATAGCAAGGAAAATTTAGTTAAATAAAAACTCTCTTTAAGCAAAATGGATTGTGTCCATCTTCAAGAAACCAAACTCTTTTAATTAGAATTTTCCAGGCTTTTAAACTCCTCAAAAACTTGGCAAGGTATAGTGATGTCCACAGATGGTGCTTCTAGGGGTCTTTGCATCCTTTGGAATCCAGCTTTCTTGCATTTTCTCCTTTTTAGGTAAAGCACCAATTGGATTTGCTGCTCGTTCAGATCCTACAAGTATAATATATCAAGTATGTTTACTCAACATCTATGGCCCCAATAGCAGTTGATGCTGTATCCAGATCAAAAAATGAAAATCCTCTGAAGAGATTTCAATACTCTTTCAGAACCTTCTGCTAAAAGGGGTGGTATCAAGAAGTCGGCTCAAACTGAATTATACTTTAAGGAGTTCTTGGCTAGAAATAAGCTTTTGGATCTTATCCCTAAAGAGTACACTTTTCCTTGGAACGATAGATGTAAAGGTTTCTGATACATTGGTGAGAGATTGGATGGATTTTTAGTCTCCCCTTCTTGGCTGCAAGAATGCTGGCTCTCAGAGACCTTTATTCTCCGTGGCAGGATCAGATCATTATCCTCTCGATATAAAAATTTCCCCAAATTCTCCTCTCCACTCACTATTTGAGTTTGAACTAATGTGATTGTAGAATCCAGATATTCTTCAGAGGGTGGCTGGTTGATGAGTTAACAGACTCTATGAGAAGGCACTCTCATGTTTCGATTTTCAGAAAAGTTGAGTTATGTCAAATATTGTTTCTTTATTTAGAATAAAGAATTATTTGGAAATATCTTTGAGGAGAAAATAGCTATAGTTGCTTCTTTACAACGGGTAACAAATTCTATCCAAGCTTCAGGCTTAACTAGCACACTTCTCAAAGAAGAATTGAGATTGTTAGCTCTTCAAGATAAATGCCCTCTGAAAGAAGATATCTTTTGGCATAACAAGTCTCGAGATGGCTGGATTCAGGAAGGGGATAGAAACACCAAATATTTTCATTACGTTCCAATTGCAAGGCACCACATGTAGCACCCTTCCACTTTTTGGCTCTTTTGATCGGACAGTGTTTTTCTTTGTTATGCTTTGTTTCTGTTATTACTTTGACTATGGTACTTGGTTACTATTTGATCGCAAACTGTAAAGCGATGTGAATGTTATATTTTGATGTGAAGGTATTTTACTCTGATGTTATCATTATGGCATGCTTTGAATTAGTTTAGCAGATATTTGAATTAATGATGTTTTATGCTTTTGAGTATATTATTAATGTTAGATTCGTCAATTAGTAATACTGTATTGGTGAAGGGGACGGGATTGTACCACTCGCTTGCGAGTGCCCTACGATTCCGAGATTTCCTCTTCACGGTGTGTTTTATTATATGATATATATGCATGTTCGATATACTCTTTGTTCGCAGGTTGACAGGTACAGGACATCGACTCCACCTGGTTTCACAGGTTCGAGCATGTCCATTGGCCAACGGTATTCGATTGGGAGATAGTAGCTAAGTTTTCCATGCCGAGTCATCACCCTAGTCATAGTGTGTCGTCGGGTTTTAGTCGGGTTAATTTGCTTCTATGTTGTTCATCTCTCCTTGATTTTATTTAATTGCAAGTTGGAAAAGGTAAATAAATGGCTCTATGTATTTAAGTTGTTTATTAAATTTATCTGATTATAATGTTAGAAATGTTATTTAATTTATTAATTAATTTAATTTAATTAATAACATAATCTAATCTTGGATTATATTTACTTTATTGATTAATTAAATTAATTGTGTGGAATTGAATTAAGTTATTTATTTTGGAATTTAAAAGTGTTAAATTATTTTTGGAAAGAAATTTTTAAAAGTTGTAAATTCTTTTGAAAAGAAATTATTAAAAGTTTTAAATGCTTTTTGAAAAGAAATTTTTAAAAAAGTATTAAAATCTTGTTGAAAAGAAATTTAGTTTTAAATTTTCAAAAAAACAAAATATCTTCAAAATGCATGGAGGGAGAAATAACTATGGTGGATAGGATATTTTGGAGAAATTGACTAAATTTGGGGAAAATTGATGAGAGTGGAGATATTTCATTTTTAGAGAAAAATATTGATGTTAAAAAGAAATGAAGGTTTTCTTGTTTTGGAGATGCATTTTGGATTTGGAGTCAAGTCTTTGGAGGAATTTTGGCAAATTGGAAATTGCAGCTCAACACCAGATCTCTTCTTCTTCAAGTTTCCAACAAGTTCTTTATTGTTTTGTTTTTATTGTTTTGAAATTTAGGATCTTCAATATTGAAAACTTGTTTAGAAACAAATTTAAAAACCCTGTTGAATCATGGAAGAAATTTAGATTTTTGTAGAAAAACAAAAACTTACAACAGAAATTTTCAAGTTTAACAATAGAAAATTGAAAAAAAACAAAATGAAATTTGAAAAAACCTCTTTGTTTGAATTTAGGAATTTCGAGAATTTGATATCATGAAATTGTGCCAAAAGAATTCTTCTTCTGTAATTTTCTTGTTGAAAATTTTCCCAAATAGACTATAAAATGGAAATTTGTATATATATATATTTGGTAATATATATATATATATATACACATATATGTTTTATATATATGAATTTTTTTTATGCTGGAGAAAATTTTCTTTTTTCAAAAAAATTTTACACAGAAAAAAATTCTTGTCAAAAATTATGGAAGCACAGGGGAATTTAGTTTTAAATTTATTAAAAATATATATAAAAAAAAATTTATAGAGTGTGGGGGGGGAGGCAGCTGTGGCTGCACACAGCCGCCCCCAGTGGAGGGCGTTGCTATGGCAGCGCTCCCCACACACAGTGGGGGAAGTGCTGCCACAGGCAGCGCCACCTCCACCAGGGGAGGCTGGGCGCAGCCATAGGCTGCGTCCTCCTCCTTTGGGGATGGGTGTTGACTTTACTTTTTTTTTAAGAACTTTTTTTTATTATTATAAATTATATATATGTTTTATAAATTCAAAAATATATGTAAATATATATTTTATATATTATTTTAATATATATAATATATATATATATATATGTATATTTTCTTTGTGTATTTAATTAGCAAAAATGGGAATTGATTTAAATGATTAAGAATTCAAATTGATTTTAGAAATATATATTTAAATAACATTTATATATTTATATATATATATATATAATTGTATATACATTGAGTATACAATTATATATGTATGTTTAACATATATTTATATTTAAATATATTGAACCTAAGATGGTATTTTATTATAATAGATGCAAAAAAATTGATTTTATAATAAAATGATTTTATTTAAAATTTGATTTTGATTATTATGTACAATTGAAGAAAATGGAATTAAATTATTAGTTTTAAATTCCTCAATGTTGCAAATGTAATTTTATTTACTTTTGAGTATTTGCAAGTAATGTTAATTGAGTTAATTGGATTTAGGAAAACCTAAAGTAGGTTATTAAATTGTCAAATTGTCCTTTCGTTATGATATCTCTCTCATTCTTGATGTTGGGCAAATGGAGTTATCTGTTTATGTAAGTCTTCCAGATGGGGTTTTTATTTAATTGTGTGGGTTGTCGTAATATGTTAGTCAACCTTGGAATTGCCTTAGGTAGTGCGTTTAAATGTATCCAGTTAGATACCCGGTTATCACGAACGGGATGTGTTGGCTTTATGTCGTGGATAGGGAGTTATTATCCTTAGGTCGCACTTGTGTACCCTTGGGTTGTGGAGTTATTCCACGTGTTGTCTTAGAGTGGCTTGCAATGAGGGCCGACACACAAAATGGTGTCAGGGTAACTCATTATAAGTTAGTTAATCCAGTGATAACGTAAATAAACTTATTAGAGATTTAGGTAGTATCAAACACTTAATAAGATTAATTTTGTCTCGCTCATGGACGCAAGGGCTTGTATAGACTTGGGATGGGACGAGAAGGCCTGGAATGGCAAGATTGTTATCTTGTCTTTACAAGAGACAATTGATTCCGCATTGGTTTGCATGAGGGGCCGGGAGTCGTTAGAGGTTTCCAAGATATCCCGATATGGGGGGCGGGACCTAGGAAGACTTACCAAGATATCCCATGTAACATTGTGATGACACTTCTCCTAAGTCAGCAATATGTTTGTATCAGTGATGCAATTGATTATTTAACTCTGGAAGCATTGTAACCATTGTGTTAAGTGATGTTGTGTTTGTATTTGATTCAATTCAGTTATGTATTAGCCTATGTCTAGAGGTAGATGGTCTTGTCTAGGAATCCTTGTTACTATCTCCTAGCACTGGGGGTGAGCCTTCGGGTATCACTTGGTTGGGTGGAAAGTGCACCTTACTCCGTTGGGTTTTCTTCTTATTCATGTGAACGAGATTTCCAGTTGGAGAGCTCATGAGACCCAGTTCATTTCATGCTTTATTCATTTCAGTTGAATTTTGTAATTAATTACCCCTCATTTGTTATCGAGGTGGAAGATGTATTATGAAACCATGCTTATTGGATTTACCTCATTCGAAGAATCAGAGTTGTAATCTTATTGTTAAATTATCGTTATTTGAAATCATGTGGTATCTCTTATTCTTTGATGTAATTTAACATGTATGGAATGTATGTGTACTTAATTTATTAAGGAATTAAATGTTATGGTTTCAATTCATGTTTCTTGTTTGGGTTTTAAAGTAATCTCAGTCTCGTAACCTTAGAAGTTGTTGGCGATGGGTAGTGAACTTGCATGTTATTTGTACTTAAACAAAAAAAAAAAAAAATTGTGCGTTTGAGTAGTTAATTGCAACTTCCTCCAGGGTTGCGTGGCGGGGCATTACACCACATGAATAGAATCTTGGCAGTAGTAGATGCTCAGGGCTCTAAGTTAGGTGCTTTGGAAGATATAGCTAAAGAAGCAGTTGCCTCCTCAAATCTTTTTAAATCAGAGATGCAAGTGGATAATGTGGCAGATCAATTCTTGGCAAAGATTCCCTCTCTGTTCATAAAGCAAGAGAATGATTTGCTCCTCAAACCTTTTTCAAGTGATGAAGTTTGTGTTGAAGTATTTTGTCATTGATGTCAAAGGTCGGTTGACTATGTGCTTGGCTTCAGCTTAATGTAAGGCATGGTTACATCTGGAAGTTTTGTGTCAGCCAAGTGACACATAAATTTGTTGTTATTTGGACCGCATGGCACAAAGGTTATTGTTTATTATTTGTGGTTGAGCTGGCTATTGTGTGGTTTTTGAAGGTAAATGAAATGATCTACGCTCAGTAAAGTTTGCAAATGAAATGACCAAATCATATGCTGTCAGTATTAATGAATTTGCCAGTCAATGTAACTGATGACTGAAGAATGCACATAATGGCATCAGCTAACTTCAGCATGCAATTGAACGACTCTAGGTTTGTCAAACATTTGAGTATGTGGCGCGCAAGTTAATGTTTCTGCATTTTCTCAGATCGTGGGCATCTTATTATGAGGAATAAGACGTGAAAATTGTGCTTTGAATATCCCTTTCTTTGCTGTATTCATATTTGTAACCGCTGCATTTATTTTGAGTCAGTGGAGTCGTATGGTATGCATTTCGAATGTCTTGACAAAAATGTGTATCAATGCAAAAATTTAGAGAGTGGGGCGGCTAAATTCTGGTGTTTACTATCAAGCGTGAGTTTCTTTTATTCTCAGTTGCCTTGCATTGATGTTGAGGTAGTGTTAAATGAAGAGCTCTGGTGTATTCTTTATTGCTACGTCTGCATTCATTGTGAAGTGAGTTGTTCAAAATCTGAGGTTCTATTGTGTATGTGAGCAGCTCTTTATTGTGAGAATGAGGATGCGATGAAGTTAAAAAAAAATAGTTATCAACTTTAGCAAATAAAAAAAGTCGCTAAAGTTAGAGTCGCATCAGATGGAGTTCAGGGAATGTCATGTATGTTCTGAGTATCCTTAAGCCGTGCAATGGCCCGTTGTTGACTTCATTCTTGGCATTATTTGTATGGCAGTACATATCGGGTGCATAAAAGAGTTTCGATATGGGCTGCGTTCATGGGTGGAGAAAGTAGAATATAGACGTGGTCTTCGTGGCAGTTACATATATTGCAGACCAATCATTATTGAAAAAGTGGAGGACGTGAATATTCTAATGTCTTTTGCTTCCATTGTTGCTAAGAGCGGCCTGTGTTATTTTGTGCTTGAGAAAAGAGTTTTGTAAGAAAGGTAAAGATGTGAGTGTATGCAGTGCAATGTGAAGTTAAATAGAATGCCATCGATTTAATCTACTTCTAGCTCGGACTATGTTAAGGCAGATGGTTTCGAATTATTCTGTGTCATTCATACAGATATGTCGATATGCTTACAGTTAGGCTGAGTGGTGTGGTGCAGTAAAATTATTTCATGTCTTTGTGATTGGATGAGTCTATTCAGTGGTGCGGGTTGTGTAAATCGAGGTTGGAATCTGCAAATTTGTTACTGCTATCATTTACATGGGACACGGGCTATATGGAGTTTGTCATGCAAGTTTTCCTTTAGTCGATTTTATACTATTGTCATCTTTCCTGGAGTGGACGAGCCATGTTATAACAGAGCCGTGATGGGAGACACAAATGTATCAGAAGTACGCAGATTTGAATCGGGTATTTTGAGAAGTCTCTGAATTTGAAAAGTCTATGTTAAGGTGTTTTACTTTTGAGAAATCTTGCTAATGTTTGGGTTTTAGTAATAGCCATTCAAGCTATTCTCATGATATCAAAAGCACAATGAGAAAAGTCTGATTCATCTTTGCATTAGCACGTTATGAAGAATGTTGAATGACCGTGAAAGGATTGAGTTGATGGGCAGATTGTTTTTGAAGTTTGCAGTGTTGTAATGTTCTTCAGTGAGTTGGTGCTCACACTGAAGTTGGTGCTTCAGCCATTCGAAGTTGGTGCTTTGGGAGAGTTGGTGGTCTCAGTGAGTTGGTGCTCACTTGTGTAATCTAGGTTGGTGCCCTTTGAAGTAAATAAAAGCAATATTTTGCCGTGGTTTTTAACCCAAAAGGGTTTTCCACGTAATATTGGTGTTCATCTTGTTCGATATTTGCTCTTACTGTTTTGATTTCTGATTCACATGGTTGTAAGCTTTAAAGTTTTAAAATACTGATTCATGCAGCATTCTTTCAATTATTTTGGGATAGTTTGGAAGGAGATTTAAAGGCGGCTGTTACTGACTCCTTAAAATCTGGAAGAGTTTTGAAAAACTTCAAAAGTACCTTTATTGCTCCAGTACCAAAAAAAGTTAATCTAGTCTCCTTAGATTTTCAGCCTGTTACCCTTTGCAATACTTTTCTAATAAAATTATTTCTAAAGTGATTACAGAGCATTTAAAACCTCTCCTTTCTAAGGTCATTTCAGAAGCTCAAGGAAGCTTTGTGAGAGGCAGGCAAAGTTTGGATGGCATTCTTATTACCCATGAAATTCTCCATTCTATCTCCACGAGCAAAGAGAAACATCCAAGGGCAGAGAGCAACAAATGATCATCAGATTGAATAATGCAAAAGACTATGATAGAGTTTCTTGGAGTTTTCTAGAAAAGTGTTGCGAAATTTTTGCTTTTCAGCTTGCTAGGTCAGTTGTGTTCTACAGGTAGATTCAGGTGCCTAGTTTTCCATTCTTGTCAATAGAAGTCCAGCAGATTTCTTTCAGCATTATTGGGGTACTAGACAAGGTGACAGTGACCCTCTGGCCTCGTACTTGTTAGTCATTATGGCTGAATGTCTCAGGGGCCTTATCCTGCATTACAGATCCCCAGGCAGGCTTTCTGGTAATTGGGTATCTCCTCAATCTGTGCCTGTAACACAGGCAATTTGTAGATGATACTATACTCTTTGGCTCTGCTAAAATGGCAAAAGCAAATGCATGGTAGGAAATTCTCACTAGCTATGTGGCAGCATCAGGTCAGTAAATTAGTGAGGAGAAGTCTAAAATCTTTATGTCAGTAAATTAGTGTTGAGAAGTCTAAAAACTCTCTCTTCAATGTAGGTCAAAGGCTTCAGCAGATTTTAGTTACTTCCTTGGGTTCCAAACTAGCCTCTCTTCAAATACTTGGGTATCCCCCTCTTGTCTGGAGCACTAAACTCTGGGAGGAAGTAGTTCAAAAAATTCAAAATCATTTGGTGGCATGAGTGGAGGTTAGCTCAATCTAACAAGTCATATTCTCAAGATAAAAGCAGTTCTTCAAGCTATTTCCATATATTTGCTGTCAATTCTACCTATTCCCAAAGGTACCCCTCCCAAAATCTCAGAGAGCGACAGGGGTCAAGGACTTGGTGTTAAATAATACTACCTTAGGAGTAAAGCTTGCATGGAGATTTCTGGAAGTCCCAACTACCTTCTAGAGCTCTACTCTCAAGGACAAATATTTGAGGGACAGCAATATACTTAGCTTCTTTGGGAGGGATATTCTTCCTAGTGGTCCTTCAAGAATCAATATGGAATGAATGTGGTGAATCTGTGTGACATCATTGGTTGTTGTCTCCCTTGGGATTTGGGGGATGGAAATCGGGCAGATTTTTGGTGTGATTCCTGGCTTGGAAAGCCTCCCCTGTGTAAGCCTGTCAATCTTGATGAGGAAAGGCAAGTTCTGTTAGTTGTATGGGGAACTAAGGTTAGCAATTACTAGCAGAAATCTATTATCCATGGCTGCCTCCTGCAGTCTAGGAAAAAATTTGTTGATGTTCCTTTTCTAGTTTAGCGGCAGAGGAATCTCTCGTCTTTTCTCCATTCTATTACCGTTCCATGTTTTCACAGACAGGACAGAATACTGCAGAATGAAGCTCCTACTGGGTCTTACCCTCCATCTGTTGACTACTCCCTTTTTCAAAATAAACACTTCATGCTCATCAAAGATTGGCCTAGGCATTTGCAATGCATTTTATGCAGCCAGTTTTCTTAAAAAAGGTACAAACTATGATAATCTCATCAAGAGGTTTTCATGGCCCTCCTTGTTGTGTGCTATGATTACATCTTAGCAGTAGAAGAGACAGTTGACCAGTTGCTCTAAATGTCCCTTTTCTTCAGAATTATGTTACCAGATTTTGAATCTCATGGATCTCTCTTGGGTAATCCCGCCTCGTTCAGGCTCCCTTTGTGCAGCTAGCCAATGGCCTCTAAAATTTTACAGATGTTGTGGAATATTTCTCTAATGTATATGCTTCGGGAACTCTAGCTTTAGTTGAATTCTCATATTTCTCAGAATCAGCATAATTCTTTGAAGCTTTGCTGGAACCAGATCAAAAATGCTGTCACTGCCTATTCTCTTTCTCTATTGAAGAATGTCAAAGGTTCTTTCTCCGATTGTGACAATGTTATTTTGCGAACTGGAAAATAGTAATTCTCCCTACCGAAGGGTTAAGAGGCAATAAGACTATAAGAAATAATATGGCTTCTTGGCCTTTTCAAATGGAGAAAGTGAAGCTGGGATGGAGATCCCCCTGAAAATTTTGTAGAATTAAATTTTGATGGTGCATTTCATGGCGATCCAGGTAATGTGGGTGCTGCTTTCATTATTAGGAAAGATGATGGGATTTTTATACATGGTGGTTCTCTCTTCTTGGGGACCAGGACAGATAATGAAGCAGAATAGGAAGGAGTGTGGTGTCAGGTTTTATTGGTGCACAGAGCTTAGTGGTAGAAGGTAATTCCATGGTAATAATCAAACCTCTTATAAAGGGTTCTTGTCCCAATTGGAAGCTTTGAAGATATGTAAAAGAAGCAGTTGCTTTGAGCTCTTAGTTTAAAGAAGTTACATTCCAATATAGTAGAAGAAAGGCAAATGCTGCAGTGGGTTTTTTTTGATAAATTGCAGGGTTGATCAGGACCCCTTATCAGCCCTCTACAGCAACTACCCATCTTCTTGGGTAAGGATGGATTCCTATCTAACTTATAAACCCCCATAATTTTATTTTCTTATTGGTTGATGATTTAAAGGTCATTATTTTTGGCAGTGGCTTATATAGTTCGACATGCATTATAAATTTATATGCAAGGGTGGCACCATATACATGTGTGGACTGGTTATGTTTAATGATTGTGCTTGATGTTGTTATTAAAGTGAAAGGATATCTAAATAGTATGGCTTGTGTGGAATTATGTCTTCATTTATCACTTGTCCATTTGGCTTTGGGTGATCTCTCCCTTTAAGATGTGGTGGCTCTCTCTATTGGTAGCATGGTTGCAATGGCATGTAGCTCTCTAGTATTTGGATATGGCGTGGGAACTCTAGTTGTTGGTATTGCATATATTATTTCCCTTATGGTATGGCAAAAGAGTGTCCCTGTTCATGATCCTCAGCACAAGGGGAAGGTATCTGATAGGAATTTTGACTCCAATTTTTCTTGCTCTATCATGTCCCCTTCCTAGCTAGGTCCACCCCAGCACCGAAATATAATAAAAGGTGTTTTTTAACACCATAATAAATATAAGATTATATTAATTAATAAATATTTTAAAATAAAATAATAATAATAATAAATATAAATATAAATAAAGTAACATTTCAAATTTTAAATTTTAGTTCCCAAATTGGGCACTTGTGTCCTATCCTTCCTTCAGGTATAAAATGCAGTTTCTGGGTGCCTACTGGAGGCATGCAATAATTTTCTGGTGAATTACAGCTTGACTGTAAACTGAAACCTTCAGGACGAAACCCCTAGCAGTGTATGGAAGTTGGGACGAAAACCCTAAACTATCTTTGAGTATCACCTATCCGCCCTGCAACTTTCCTAATCCATTCATTCATACTTGTGCAGGTCTGGAGTATTTATGAGCAGATTTTACTAATTTAGAGGAGTTGTGAGGATAGCAATTCAGACCTTCACAGGGTGACACCATTGATTGAACTGCTGCAACCATATCCATCACTGGACTGTGCTGGATGCTTTGGCGGCCGAACCACTTGTTTGCACATCTCATTCATCAATCCAAATCAGATCTGAGAAGGGCGTGACATGCAAACTACCATATCTTAGGACACCACATGTCTGGAAGCCCTGGATAGCCGCCACCAAAACCCTTCGTTTACTGGCGAGTAGTTACCAGATCTGGACATCTGCAAAGGCTATTGAGGGCTGCACACAAACTTCCAGGTCAGATCCCACTCCAGGAAAGAGGGTCGCAGTTGATACAAGCCCTTCAGCAGTCATAGAAGAATACAGGCATATTCCTCAGACCAGATCCGTGAGTCTAGAAGGGAATCTCTCTAATTCTTCTAACTTCTTCAAGGTTTTTCCAACACTCTAGCATCCTATACTACCACTCTAATTCTTTGTACAGTTGCTCTTTATGTTGTGAAGCTCTCTAGCATGCTCTCTTGTATTCTTGATGCTATAGCAGACTTACCTCCTCTCTTGTTGGATTTCTCTTGCTTACTTGTCTCGTCAAACACTGGACATTTTGGGGGTTTGTTGTGCTTTCCCCTTGCCTGTTCTTTGTTATTCTATGTCTGTTACCAGGTTCTGCTAAAAACCCCTATGTAACTGTATGGGTTTGGTTCTAAAGCCCAGTTGGAGGTCGGGACAGCCTAGGGTTTTCCCAAGGCCCACCCTGGGCACCACAAGTCCCTTGTGGGTACTTTACAAGGAACCCAGGATGAACCTGGGCAAACCCAAGAAGACCCACAGGCTGCCCAACAAAAAAAGTTAAAATTTTCATTTTTTAAAAACTTGAAAATAAAATAGTACCAATGTCAAAGTGCTGAATAAAATAGTGGGAAAAGTGAAAATATAGAGACTTTGTTTTCTCAAGAAATTTGCCAAACATATCAAATAGTATTTGAAGTTTAGTCTACTTCAACCATTTGTTTACAGAAAATAATCATATCAATTAGTTTGGATTTCATTACATGTGAGAGGAAAATGTTTGTGTACTTGATGGTGACTGAGTATGCTCATTTTATGTCCACAAATTCCATTAATAAGGCCCCACAACTCACTGAAATATTGTGAACTATCCAGATACAAGATTTATCAACAACTTTTACAAAAACATGTTGATACCACCTTGACCCCAACTCCAATTTATTATCCTCAAACAAATGGACAGACAATAGCAGTAAACAAAAGTATACAACGGTATTTGAGAAACTGTATTGCAGATCAGTAGAATTCAGTGACATAAATGGTTGCATTTGGTAGAGAATTGATACAATCAACATACCATACATTCAGTGGAAGGTCATCAGTTTAAGACCCTTACTATTTAGGACGTTCCTTTGCTGATAGCTTTGACTGTTAAAAATATTTAAATTCTTGCAGTTAAAGATATAGAGGAAGCCCAACAGTAATTAAAGTAGTAAAAGAGAACCTCAAATTGGCCCAATATAGAATGAAGTCCCAATAGTGCCTGCAATAGAATTAGCTGGAATTTAAAGATTGAAATTTACAAGCAGAACTCTCTCAAAGATAAAGGAATGAAGAAACATGGGCTGGATATTATATGTATTGTAGGGTTGTAACAAGAAATTACATATACCTTTGAACTAATAGTAGGTTGATGAGTGCATGATAACTTTCATGTCTCAAACTAGAATACCTAATTTCACCCTAAAGTGAGGGCTCTTAACTCTTTTGCCTCACTTCACAAACACATAGTGAATCAAATGATGACCTTGATGCTCTCGATGAAGAGTCGTATGAAGGTTATTAAATATTTATTGCAATTTTCATTTTGTATTGACATTTGACAAATCACTAAATTATGAATTTCATTTCATGAGTATTTTTGTAATGAAATAACTTGCACAATAGAAGAATATGATAGAAAATGTGCTGCAAATACTTGATAATAACTGAGAATAACAAGCCACTTCAAGGGGGCAAACCTCCAAATATCTCCAATGAGAACACAATTCACAATATGATGATGAAATAAGACTCGCAAACTCCTATATATACCTATTTATGCCTAGGATATCACCTAGGCTGACCTAATTAACTAAATAACAATATAATAATGATTATATGACATAATTAGTAGTTAAGATAGCCACAAGCTGACTATTTATAACCCAATGTACTCTAATATTAAGGGTGTAGCATGCCCCCCCTCTTCAGAGAAGCATTGTCCTCAATGCTAGGCAATTTTGGATGCTTTTGAGTGAACTCCTCATCCTCCCATGTGGCATCTTCAATTGGTAAATTCTTCCATTGGATGATATACTGAGTGAGTGTTCTAGTCCTTAGCTTTCTTGTGCATTTCTGAAGAATAAACTCTGGTACCAATATGATTCTTCCTTCTTCATCGAGCTTCGGTAATATTGTCTGAGTAGGGATATTATTCCCAATTACCTTCTTCAAACAAGAAACATGAAAAATTGGATGTATCTTAGTTGTTGATGGCAATTCAAGCTTGTAGGCAACACTATCTATCTTCTGCATGATTTGATGTGGGCCATAATATTTTGGAGACAACTTCTTATTCTTTGACTATTGCTTCAATGACATTTGCTTGTAAGGTTGCAATCTCAAGAAAACTCAATCCCTAACTTCAAAACTTCTTTCACTACAGTGCTGGTCTGCCCGTTGCTTCATTCAATTTTGTACCATGGATAGATTCTCTTTAAGTCCCGAAAGTACTTGTTGATGAAGCATGTGGTCCTCCATAGCATGAACTCTTGGTGACACCTTCAATGATGATGCGATGGAAGGAGGATGATATCCATACAATGCCATAAATGGAGACATTTATTATTAACTATGGAAGGAAGTGTTATACCACCATTCTGTGGTGGTAGCCAATCTACTCATTGAGACTGTTTATTTGAAGTGAAACAACATAGATATCCTTCCAAACACTTATTAACAACCTTTGTTTTCCCATCAGATTGAGGATGGTATGAAGAACTATGAGCCAATTTTGTTACCCAAACTTTGAATAAATCTATCCAAAAGTTACTAGTAAAGATAGGATTACAGTCTAACAATAACCTTAGGTATACCATGTAGCTTTTGAATATTCTCCAAAAAAGCTTTTTCCAATGTACTTGTTGTAAAGGATGTGATAATGCAATAAAATGTGCATATTTAGTGAGGCGATCCACTGCTGCCATGATGACATTCTTACCATTAATTCTTGGAAGCCCTATGATGAAGTCCATGGAGACATCTTCCCAACGCTGGCTAGGAATAACTAAGGGTTGCAAGAGACCAAGTGTCTTAATTGTCTCCCCTTTATTTCTTTGACAAACCAAACATTCTACCACAAATTTTTGAACATCCTCTTTTAGCCCTTCCCAAAAGAAGTCTTTCTTGACCCGATGATATGTCTTCAAAAAATTTGAATGACCACCCACTAGAGACTCATGCAACTCTGTGAGAATCTTTTGTTTGAGAGAGGAATTCTTGCAAAGATACAATCGCTCTTTATACCACAAAGTATCTCTCTTCTAGAAAAACTTATCCAAACTACTAGGATCACTCTGTAATTGTTGAATAAGATTACTTGTAGCAACATCATTTTGTCACTCTGCTTTGGCTTCTACTACCCAATCTTCTTGTAATATTGAAAGGGCACACAATAAAGCTTCATCCTTCCTCGATAGTGATCTGCCAAAACATTTTCCTTCCCTTTCTTATAAACAATCTCAAAATCATTATCCCAACATCTTAGTAACCCTTTTTTTGTTGTTCTCATAAATAGGTTTGGGTTGATTTAATTGACGACTCTCAAAAGCAATGGGCCGCCCCTCCTGCGTGAGAACTGCACCTATACCATTTCCCAAAGCATCACATTCCACAATAAAATCCTTTGTGAAATTGGGAGTGGCAAGCACTGGAGTTGTACACATAGCCTCCTTTAACATTTCAAAATTCAAATGCTAAATTAGTTGATTCATTCCAATGAAAAGAATCCTTCTTCAATGATGAGGGGTGCTACTATACAACCATAATTCTTCATAAATCTTCTAAAGTATCCAATCAATCTCAAGAAACCCCTCAATTTCTTAATGGTTTTGGAAATAGGCCATTCCATGATAGCCTTAATTTTGTTAGGATCCACCTTTACTCCATGTGAAACTATGTGTCCCAAGTACTCCACCTCATTGAAACCAAAAGCGCACTTGGATGGCTTAGCATAGAGTTTATGATCTTCGAGGACTTGCAATACTTGATCTTCATGCTGCAAGTGTTCTTCCTATGTCTTGATATAAATCAACTTATCATCAAAGAACACTAATACAAACTTCCTCAAGAATTTCTTAAAGATGCAATTCATCAAACTTTGAAATGTAGATGGTGCATTGGTAAGACCAAATGGCATCACCAAAAACTCATAATGACTCTCGTGAGTCCTAAATGTTGTCTTACAAATATCTTCTTCCTTAATTCAAATTTGGTGATAACCTAATCTAAGATCTTAGTTTGTAAAATACAAAGCTCCATTTGATTCATCTAACAAATCATCAATGACTGGAATAGGAAACTTATCTTTGATGGTGTGCATGTTGAGCACTCTATAGTTCGAGCACATATGCCAAGTTTCATCCTTCTTCCACACCATCACCACGGGCAAGGAGTAAGCACTTTGGCTATGCTTAATAATTCCTACCTCTAACATCTCAACAATTTTTTCTATCTCACTTTTTTGTATATGTGGCTACCTATAAGGCCTGATGTTGGGTGGGTGGCTCCCTAGAACTAGTTGTATGGCATGATCATGATCCCTCTTAGGAGGAAGTCCTTTAGGCATATCTTTAAAAACCACTGAGTGATGCTCAATTATTGCTTGTAAATTTGGATGGGTGGGAGCATGAGATTGAGATACTTCTAATGAACATAACTAGGCCACAAATCCATCAACTCCTTTCTTAAGCAACTTTTGCATTTGATGAGAGCTTACCATTTGTGGGGACTTTGCCTTCAACCCTCTTAGCTCTATTGTCTTTCCTTCTGATTGGAATCTCATGAATAATTCTTGGAAGTTCATCTCAATAGTTCCCAAAGTAGTAAGCCATTATACTCCCAAAACAATATCTGATGCACCCATGGAGATAGCATACATTAGGCTATCAAGGTGATAATCTCTCATGGATAATTTAATACTATGGCACTCTCCAAAACAACTAAAAATACCACCATCTGCAATCAAGACCTGAAACTTTGGAGCTGGATATATAAAACAATTTAGACAAGTAGCCAATTTTTTGTTGATGAGTACTACCTGAGTCAATCAACACAGTTACTTTCTACTTCTTTAAGAAACCCACTACCTTGAGAGTTTGTGGGGCACTAAAACCGGAGAGTGCAGACAAGAAATGATTGGTTGGGGATCATGTGATTCATCATCTAACTCCTTATCACCCTCTAATATTGGTTCCTCTTCTTCCTCACTTGGACCTTTAATATAGAACAATTTATTTTCACTACATCTATGCCCTTGACTATATTTGTTGTCACAATTGAAACATAACCCTTTTGCTCTTTTCTTCTCAATTTGTTGTGGAGTCAACCTAGTAGGTTGTGGTAGTGAATGTGTAGGAGATCTCCTCCGCTGACATTTACATTCCCTTGTCGCCTACTAGCCAAAAACTTCTCAGCTTGTCTTTCCATTAACATTGCTTCTGATAAGGATTATGGTTGAAACAACCATACTTCATATTTTATGTGATCTTTTAAACCACCTAGAAATAGTTCCTTCAAGTTTTCTTTTGTCACATTTGCCACTCTTAGACAAAGGGTATGAAATTGTTGAATATAAATCCTTGACCATGCCTATTTGCTTTAATTTAGTGAGTTGGCAGAAGTAGCTATCCATAAAGTTATCTCCATAATGGGTAGCAAGTACCTCTTGAGAAATTGACCATGTGACCACACAACCCTTCTTTCTCTTCTCATCACATAACCAACGATGCCAAATAAATTGATCTAGTTCTAGGTATAATGATTCCATAGCCACCTTTTGTTGACTAGGAACATGATGAATATCAAAGAACTGCTCCATTTGGCATAGCCAATTGGTTGGATCCTTGCCATCAAACTTTCTCATATCCAACTTGGGTATGAATTGCCATGGAATATGATTATTAAAGGAAGGATCCTTCTTGAAATTAGAGTCGAGTCCAAGGGATTCATGTCCAACAAAAGCATTATCTTCCACCTTACTAGGTGAATCTTCACTCTTACACTTCATATCCTGAATAAGTGATTTCAATTCCCTCATTTCTTCAGTCATCTTCTTCTCTAATGATGAAATATCACTCTTGACTTTGTTTATTTCATCCTTAGGGTTAAAATACTCAATTTCTAACTCATCATTCTATAAAGATTTCCCCGATGTGGTATTCTTTTTGCCTCTTGTTGTAGGCCCCATCATGATGGTAGAAAATAATTTTGCAATAATTAACACAAATAAATTCAAAATAATCTGAAAATTTTACTATAACTTACCAGGGCCTAGGTCGCACTTCCATAGAAAATCCTCCAAAAAATTAGGTGATTTGCAGCCTTGAGAGCAAATTCGTTGGAAACCCTAATTTTCCAATAAATCACTTATTTTTGCTTCAAATTATTTGCAATTTGGGCTGGAGGCTCCTCTATTAGTTCTTCAAACACCCACCAAAAATCAGGAACCAATTCTGCAAGATTTGGGAGATATGCACTTTTCAAATAAATTGGGCAAAAACCCTAATTCTGCAATAAATCTCTCAATTCTGCTCCAATTCCTCTGAAATCTGAACTGTGGCTTCTTCAATATCATAATGTCCTTCAAAAACCCTTAAAAAATAATACAAAAATTCGCTAAAATCTGGGAGATATGGGTTTCACAAAATGACCTCCAAAATTGAAAAAAATGCCTTGTCGTAACGGTGCCAAGATCATGCTTTGATGCCACTTGTAATGAAATAACTTGCACAATAGAAGAATATGATAAAAAATATGCTGCAAATACTTGCTAATAACTGAGCATAACAAGCCACTTCGAGGGGGGGCAAACCTCCAAATATCTCCAATGAGAACGCAATTCACAATATGATGATGAAATAAGACTCACGACCTCCTATATATACCTATTTATGCCTAGGATATCACCCAAGTGGACTTAGATAACCATATATAAGCCCTAGGCCGACCTAATTAACTAAATAATAATACAATAATTATTATATGACTTAATTAGGAGTTAAGATAGTCACAAGCCAACTATTCATAACCCAATGTACTCTAACATTAAGGGCGTAGCAATTTTCTTTATTGCAAGTTATGAGGTATATAAATATTTTATTTATTGGCAATTATGAGTACTACAGTTTTTAGATTTTTTCATATATATATATTGAACCCATACTTGTCCCCATACTAGAACTGGCAACTTTGTATATTGCAGTCTCTTTGGCACTGTTGAATTTTACATCTACTAACTCTCTTCCATATGTATAGGAATAGTAATAGATACCCTTCTTATTATTTACTTTCAATTATATTGTTGATCTTAGTTCTAGATGCACATAGGCTAAGCACATACACACTCTATTTTTCTTTTGTCTCCCCATGGAGGTTTAAAGATCAAAATAGGGACTCGACCACTTTGACAACTCCCTATGCAGTTCCCCCTTTCCCCTGTACCAAACGCAGGTTGAAAGGTGATTCATCTTTCCAAATTCGATTAATCATTCTTTGGTGTATTCTAATTATCTTTGAACTTTCAAATATTTATTTTGATTATAATATTCTGTATATTCTAGTATGATCTCCTTGTTATATCTATTTTGTAAATATGGTGGATAGATCTGTGAAAATACAGACATAATTGTGGTTGCAATTTCTTCCTAAAGTGCTGTATTTCTGCACTTTCTTCTACTCTGCATCTTCTTCTGTGTTGTTCCAGATTCCTCACATTCTATTCAGTATTGTTAATGTATTTTTTTTTTTTATGTAATGAAATTCAAATGTCCTCATCCAAAATTTCATTTTTATGAAAGCCAATTCTTGTGTATGACTAAATTAATCTAAGTTTATGCACTTTTGTTAGTTTAATTAGCACACAATAAAAGGTACTTTAATCCATCTTTAATAATATGGGTAGCATAAAAAATTCATTACACTAATTAATCTAAAAAGGAAAATAGACAGATTATAAAAACTCCTGAATTGCACCTTAAATGTAGTACAAAAATGTTGATACCATGCACCATAGAATTTTTTTCCATTAACTAAAAATTTATAAGGCATGCCTATTAGGAAGTCCACAATCTCATGGTATCCCGTCAATTCAATAACTGAAAAGCATGGAAGCCTATTCTCCCTTCGACACAATCTTGATCCAGCAAACATTTCTTACTTCGCAATTTTGTCTAATGGATACAACAGTTATTTTATGCATTTCAATTGCCTTCTGATAGGGTTAATCCAAGGATGCATATAGGCCTCTTTCCCATAAATCCCTATTTCGAAAACATAAAGAATGTCAGGAAACAACCCCTGGCCATCCCCAAAGTTGCTCAAAATTGGGGATGTGTCCTCAAAATGTGTGACAGAGGTGTCGAATGTCATGGGGGCATCTCTCAGTCACACTCGTTTTTCAATTAAAAAGAAGTCAAAAACAAAAAAAGATTATATCAGAAATGAAAGGACATCAGAAACAATGGTTCAGTTCTCTCATTTTTTTAATTCATTGCAATCTAAACTAGCAATCTCATCACCTTTATTCTGCCTGTGATAAAGCAATTCATCCAACTCAATCAAATATTTTAGGTATTTAAGGGTGTTAGTGTTTATTAATTTTATTATTTTAAAAATTTTAAAATTTAAAATATTTAATTGATTTAATTTCTTAGGTGTTTAAGAGTGTTTTAAATATTAATTCAATTTAATCTTAATAGGTATCTCTGTGAGGTAGTTATGAGGCACCCATATGATGCTGCATGAAATGCTTCAATGCATTGCTAATACTGTAGAGTCATAAACTCTTCTTGGGTGTGTGTTCATACTCTCGCTAGATGCATGCCCCTTTTCATTTTTGTGCATGAATTACATGGATCCTAAATGTCCACATATTTCATTTGCCTGTTATTGGACGTTTTATAGCCTTTCGGCCTTCTGCCATTATATTCTTGTGATGAAATAATGATTTTCTATTGCTGCTATACTCAAGTCAATGGCCATTGAACATTCATTCTTGAATTTGATGCATTATATAAATGTCTGAACTTGAATCTTGAAGTCATGTACAGCTATACTTATAAAAAATTCCCTATTCATATATAATTTTTCAACATACTGCAATCCCGTCCTGGAAATGATGTGGAACATAGCTTTCTGAAAGTAATTTATTCAAGCCTAATGTAAGAATTTCTGAATTGGATAATCCAATCCCTTCAAAAGTGTCAATGAAATTTATCAAACATGTTTTGGATTTATAATAACATTGCATAGACATAATAACCATCATTACAGTATACTAGTTGTGCAAAATAATGTGAGCAGGCAGTCCTGGTTCAGATCGCGGTGATGGAGCGCTCAATGCAGAGGCCGTCACAGGTGGGAGAAAAGTGAGGTTGCAGAAATCTAAAGGTGCGGCCAAGGGAAAACATTCTGTTGGGATCTCTAAGGGCAATAGCTGTGCGGGGGTGGGGGCAGGGAAGAGGCGTTATGCACTCCGGTCGGGCTCGACAACTGAGCTTACGAATCCACTGAGGCCTCCTCCTCCTACTCTCGCTTTCAACCCACTACATTCGACTCAAGATGGGTTGCTTGATTTAGGGTCTGACTCCTTTGTGGCATGTAGAAACAAGTCAAACCCTTACCATGTGTGCAGCGATTAATGCTTGGAGCAGATCCGTCGGGCTAACCCTAGCCCTTTTCCCCTTTATCCGCTGCCACTCCCTCCTATCACAATTCTTGCCCAGAAAAGTGACGCTTCTTCCTTTTTTATTGGTGACTCAGAGGTGGTGTTCTTTGAAGAGCCTGTGAATCTCCTCATTTCATATGAGTGCATCAATGAAATTGTTGAGCATACCGGGAGTAGATCTTTGATCATGAGGGTTCTGTGAAGGCGCCCGTCCTTCGATTCGACTGTGGAGTGGGTCAAATCCTCTTTAGGGACATCTGTCTATGCTGGATATTGAAGCCCTTGACTATGGTTTTTTTCTGCTTTCCTTCAAATCTGCTGCTGACTGTAACTTCGTTGTGCAGAATGGCCCTTGGTTCTTTGAGCATTCAGGCCTCTTCATCACTTCGTGGACCCCCTTTTTTGACACTGCAACTGTTGTGATCTCAAATGTTCCTGTTTGGATCAGGCTTTACAATCTGCCTCTGGTTATGAGAAATGCAGACCTCATTGGTAAATTGATCAGTCAAGTGGGCTCATTTGTTAAGATTGACACGGATGAAGTGAATCCTGCAAGAAGGTATATCAGAGTCTGTGCTATGATTGATTTATCAAAACCTATTTTTCACTCTATCCAGATTCAATCCTCTTTTAAATTTTGGACTCAGTTTTTAAATTATGAAGGGCTTCCATTTAGATGTTTTTGCTGTAACAATTTGGGACACAAAATTGAGGCTTGCACTTTTCAGCGTGCTCTTGGCTCCAGACGTATTAACCTAAAAAAAATGGATCAAAAAGCCTGGCTCTCCAGATGTCGATTTCCTTTGGCGGAATCATGGTAAGTTTATGGAATCTGAACCTGTTTTGGATTCTATACCTGTGCAGCCTCCGGTGTCTTCCCCTGTTCGGCTTCCTGTGCCTGTTTCTCCTGTCAATTTTCCAGCCCTTGATAAGGACATTGTTCTTCCTTCTAAGGTATCAGAAAACGGCTCTGATTCGGAAGGCACTTTCCATTTCATGGAGGATTTGGATGCTTTGAATCTTGATGACTTTTTTGAGCAAGACTTGGTTTTGGCTCCTCCTAAAAAGCTGGGGATCTCTCAAACTGTGAACAATAAAACAAAACCAGACTGCAGGGAGACTAGGAGGAGAAAAGGGAGAAAGTCTGAGGCTGAAAAACTTCACATAGAATGTAAAGAGGTGGTAGAGGAGGGCTCCCAGTGGACTGTAGACGTGCTCCTGACCCGAAAAATGAATAAAGTTTAAGTATTTGTCTCTTGCTGGGGCAGATTTTTCTTGTCTTTTGCCTCCTGCTGGGGCAAGTCTCTCTGCTGGCTATGTTTCTGTCCTTTTCTCCTTTGTAGTTTCTTCTAGGTTTTCTCTTTAAGTAATTTTCTTCTCTTCAGCCTAGTCTATTTCATGAATTCCTGCAGGGCAGGCTTGATTTCTTTTGCGTGGCAGAAGCATTGTAATTTTTTTCTATGTTTTAATAAAGGGGGTGGGCCCTCTTCCCACAGCTTACGAATCAAAAAAAAAAATAACCATCATTACAGTGTGATCCAAAAAGGATCAGGTTTCACTACATGGCAAAGTGAGTACTTGCATTGCAGGCACCTCATTTCAAATCCATATGCAAAAGTTGTGGCTTTTGTAAGTTGGACAACTGTCATAAGCAGCTATTACAAATTTTCCTCTTTGCTGCAAGCAGAAAATTCACTCTGTGACAGTTTACCATCCCATGACATTCCATTTTTTTGTCTCTTCATTTTCTTCATTTGTTTTGACTTGCTATTGCTTTGTAAAGCTATAATAAGCCAATTGTAACACAAATTGATCATCTAGAAGCATTGTGAGAGCATAATAATGGGATTTAGAGTAGCAAATTGCAAGCTTTCTAAGTTCTTAGGTGACTGTTGCAAGTTCAGTAGCAAGGGAGTGAGTTGTGGAGATCTTTGGGGTCGTAGGATCTGGAACCAGAGTCGGTTCATGCTTGTATATTAAGCCCTAGAGGCTTAGATCATTGTAATTGCCATTTGGAGCAGTTCTCAGTGAGATTTTGCTTCATTCTAAAGAATTCCATGCTAATTTCCATGTTTTTTATGAAATGCCTCTAGCAAAAAAGGCTCCTAATCTTCAAAAGTGTTCTACAATGTTCATGAAAGTGAAAACAAATTTTGGTAGAATTTAATAAAGAATATTATGAACTAAATACACTAATCCTGGTTTTACCAAATCGTAAATGTTTTCAGGAACTAAACTGAAACCATTATCTGACCAAAATTACTAAGGCTGTCCAGATTGATGCTGCTTCCAAATACGTTCACCGGTAGGTGCACCAAAATAGTTTCTAGGCCTTTCCTAATGGTTTATCACTATTTCATTGTTTGATGAACACTTGAGAATTTGAAACCTTTGCAGCGTAAAGCTATCTACAATGTTCACATACCTTAGCGATAGAAAAAGATGAATTTCTCAGCAAAAATTGCAGAATGCCAGCTATTATTTAAATTGTCAGCATGAGTCAATATAAAAAGCTTCATTAATCTTACCTTTTGAAAGACTATAAAAAGGTATATTATTTAAGGTGTTGTCTCATAAATTGTTTTCTAAGAGTTGGCCTATGTTTTGTAGAAAATTACGCATTGAATTTCATAATGGTTACATTACATGTGTTCTACACTACAATTGAAACATAGGGTTTCTGGACAAGCAGAACTATGTTTATAAAATTACAAATAATATATGAATTAATACTACACATCTGGGTTGTATACTTATGATCAGACAAAATATTTAAAACTCCTGATATACGACCTTCTTGATTGGAGTAAGAAATAAACTCTATTTTGCAACCTTAAGCAAAAATTCATTGCAATAAGGTTCACAAAACATTAGAGACAGGCCTCTTGTTTAGGGTTTAGTTATGCAGAGAGGGGCCTGTGAATTAGGGTTTAGGATGCAAGAAATAAGGTGGTGGGAAGCTGCTCAAAATTCAAATGTTTCCAAATGCAAGGTATTTGTACTTTTGTTAGGCTCTGCAAACAACTGCCACACTTTACACGACTGCTTACATGTTAAAAACACAAAATGATTTTGGCCTAATTATCTTCTTCCACTAAAATATGTGCAAACAGTCTTGGTCAAATGACAAGACAGAAGAGACTCTACAGAATATTTGAGTCACCCCACAAAGATAATAAGGAATATCAGGATTTTGAATGGCGGATGGCACAGAATAGAGAAAAAATAGAAACAATTTTGCAGGCCAAGCTGCATAGAGGGAGCTACCTCAGACCTTACTGCAGTGCCATTCTCTATTTCGGACTTTGAGACAGCTGATTCGGTCATCAATAACAAGCTCATAACAAGAGAACCAACTTCTGGGAATGCGAATGGATTGCTTACACTACTTCATCCCTGCCCTGCGCGTCTTTAAGGTACATTATCTATGGGAAGCTCCTTGTACTGACTCCTATGTGAGAAAAGTGATGAATTTCACCACAAAAGTGGAATACTTGTCTTCACGCAGGTTTTAGCATGAGACTTTCAATTGACTTGACTCATAGCCTGTGATGTCCATGTAGACCTTGGCTTGTGGTGGGCTTATATCCTGGCCAATTTTTATTCTAATGCAACTAGTTTCTGTTGTATGTCTCACCAGGTTACAGTAATTATTCTAGGTTCTTATCTGTCCTCATTATATCTCTGTAAGCCCTTTTCCTATTTGTCTATGGCTCCTTGTTTTCCAAAGTTACCCTTTGGACTTCAATATCTATCAGCAGTTGCCATATATTAATATAATCTGTTTTCATATTCCAATAAAAAGAAATTTATACTACTAGATGTTCCAAACTTTTTGGCAACAGATTCAGGAAACAAGAAGCACTGCTCATTCCAAAACTTTGTTCCACATTCAAAGTCATTATTCCAGTTTCTGTTGTATGTCTCACCAGATTATAGTAATTATTCTAGGTTCTTATCTGTCCTCATTATGTCTCTGTAAGCCCTTTTCCTATTTGTCTATGGCTCCTTGTTATTTGAAGTTACCCTGTGGACTTTATGCAAAATCTATCAGCAGTTGCCATATACTAATATAATCTGTTTTCATATTCCAACAAAAAGAACTTTATACTACTAGATGTTCCAAGTTTTTTGGCAACAGATTCAGAAAACAAGAAGCATTGCTCACTCCAATACTTTGTTCCACATTCAGTGAATTTACTTTCAATAGACTTCGGTTGCCCCCTCTAGACACAGCTAAAGCATCTCAAAAATTGGAAATGTTTTAAGGTGCTTAGTTCAGGGAATGCTTTAACTGTTGATTATAATCATTTGCAAGTTTCTTGTCTCACGATGCTATTGCATTCTTACTCATCTGAGATAATTCATCTTAGACTCTGATCCATGCTCTGACTTTGGCTGGTTATGTGGGATTAGATCTACCACCTGGACCAATTATACCCTTATTTTTTTCTTTGTAGCTTGGGCAGTTAGTTTTAATGATGAATCCTTGAACAATAAGCTTATTGAGAGCAATTTTAATTTATTTAAGGTCACAAAGTTAGGGTGACACAGTCCAAAGTTGGCAATGGTCAACAACCCTAAGGGCTCTAGCCTACTTATTGAATTGGGAAAATATGATACTGTTGTCCCAATTTGAACTGTAAAGTAATTCCACAAATATTTGTGATTGTCGTAGTCTAAACATAGAACTAAATGCCCCTTTCGAAATTTAAAACAAAGTTTTGTTGGGCCTTCCAAGGAATTTTTAGAGGGGAAATAATTTGTTCTGGGAAAAGTATACTAAAATGTAAAATTTAGTAATTATTCTAGTTGGGAAAAAGATTTGAAGGTGCATTTTTTCTGCAATTTATGCCAATTTTCCAAAAATAAATTCACTAAAATCCTTAAGACCTATGTTTCCTAATGTTTCATTTAATTCAAAATGTTAAAAACCAACGCAAGGCACACTGTAGCCAAGGATGTAGCTACTTGCATCATTGAACTTGTGGCAAGGAGCCTTAGCTCATCATTTGATAGCATATTAACCTAAAAAAGAGAAACAACAAGAAAACAACCTTGACCATGGGGTGCACAAGATAGCTAATAGCCCGAGGGATGCAAAAGATCATCATAATGCTTTCCACCATCCAGTTAATCACCAAACAAAAGGACAGTTGGTATAGTCACTAGAATAACATATACTGGCCTGCTAATAAACACAAAAGCTAGCACATAAGAATATGAAAATGACTGACCCACCAATCAGGAGAATGATGCCATTTTTTGGAGCCAGGAAGGAAGTCCCCTGCACAACCAAGTTGGGAGTTTCAAGGATTACTTATAAAGTGAGTCATTTATCACCTTTAGATTGTTGTTCCATCTCTCTATAAGTGCATAAAAAATAACCAAAATAGAATTGACAAGTCTGCATGTGTATTCTTAATCTATACATTTCACTCACAGTTCAAGATAAAAAACAAGCCTCCCTGACGATTTTCTTCTGTATCAGTTATCTAAGACATTTTCTAATTTATTTAGTGCCCATTTTCTGCTGTGGGTCTCCTATGGCCAAAGATAAATCAGATTTTACTCTGATGCAATAAAATGCTTCAAACTTGAACCTTAGAAGTCATGGCCATGAGATGGTGCATAAGCTCTTTGTTGGCAATGCCCCTTTAGGCTTTAAGGCTATTGAATGAAATGCCAATGTAGTAGTCATGTGATTTTACCTATGTCATTGCAGCCACAGGTCCATCTAGTCTTAGATGGGAATGCTTGGGAATGCTAGTGCCCTGAGGTCAAAGTTTGTGGACCCCTTTAATCTCTCTTCAAAGAGAGCACCAGTGCCCTGGCCCTAACATTTTGTCATGAATGGATCTGGCAAAGTTGGTCACAGCCATGAATTAGTGGCATAAGTCCCAAAGGATACCAATGATGAATGTCAAATAATGCTTATTGAGGATTTGCCAATAATGGTTTGGCAATGACTACAATCAGGACATTACCTTAGGGGTTCAGTTACATGCATATTTAACATCTTAGTGTTTGATTCACATTGCATTGTATACTAGCCATATAGATAAAATTCTCTAGTTTCATGTGTGTACACAAGTACAGTCAAGGCAGTCAGCAAGGAAAATTTAAGCCATGTAGATATGAGTCTCAAGGTCATCTGTGCATGCAAGTACAGAGAAAGTGATCTGTAAGGGAAAATTAAGTATCTATTGTCTTTTTTGAATAAAGTAGCAACTTTTCTCCACGACATGGAAATCATCTTCAAATATTATTGCATATACATTATCAATATGCAACAAATGCATTTCTTCAACACTCATTCTGCTTCTTTCAAATTAGATAGGCCAGTTTACTGTCACCAAGTTGTATAGACAGTTTATTATACCCTTTCCCCATTGCCTTTACATTTAGATTGAAGATTCTACTTTTCCCCAACCAAGGAATTGAATATAAAGTTTTTACTTTAGACAATAAACATACTGACAATCTTGGATACTTGCAATTCAATAAACTCAACAAACAAGAAAGAAAATTGGTAGATGGGCTGAATAAACTAAAAGAATGAGAACCATGGCCTAAACATAATTGACAGTACATACCGTTTCTCCAAGCCAAGGACCTCATCAATTCCTACAAAGGATAAGAGAAAAGGCACCCCTATTTTTGCTGCCTGTATTGCCAGTTCACGATGACCAATGTGCAGTGCATCAAATTTTCCAAGTGCAACAATTCCTCCTAGAAAGTTATACAGTCATTCCACTAGTTAGAATAGTAGAGATATGTGCAATAAGAAATGCACAGTTTCAGCTTATATCGATAAGCTATTAACCATATTGAACTTTGCATGCCATGAAGAATTCTACCTTTTGAAAACTGAATATAAGCTATAACCATATTGAATTTTGCATGCTATGAAGAATTCTACCTTTTGAAAACTGAATATAAAGCTATAACCATATTGAACTTTGCATGCTCTGAAGAATTCTACCTTTTGAAAACTGTTATTTTAAAAGAAAGTATTGATAAGATGGCCTCACATTTTCAGCTTCTCTGAACAGAGATGCACCATGAAAGATTAAATAAATCATGTAATCTTTAGACAACATCAAAATGATTAAGAAAGAAAAAGAAAATTATCACATTCGCAATTTTCTGGTCTTAATAGATTGTTAAAAACAACAATGTCGCAGGAAAGGTATAAAATGAGCTTATAGATTGTATGGACCATGGAGTTTGTACTAAAACAGAGGCACATTAAATGACCTAACTGATTGTAAATGGCATGAATAATGATGGTATCTATTCACATGGATGTTCTAGTTCATATTGTTATGACAAAATGAAAATGACTAGTATAGATATCTTAAATACATCTATTTAAAAAATGCTTATTTTAGACAACATCAAAATGATTAAGAAAGAAAAACAAAATTATCACATTCACAATTTTATGGTCTCAATAGATTGTTAAAAACAACAATGTCGCAGGAAAGGTATAAAATGAGCTTATAGATTGTATGGACCATGGAGTTTGTACTAAAACAGAGGAACATTAAATGACCCTAACTGATTGTAAATGGCATGAATAATGATGGTAACTTTTCACATGGATAGATATCTTGTTATGACAAAATGAAAATGACTAGTATAGATATCTTAAATACATCTATCTAAAAAATGCTGAGATATCAGTCTTCAGTTATTATATTTATTTAAGAGTTAATTTATTTTACTTTTAGAACTATTTAAAAAATATTTTATTTTATTGTTTATTTTATTTATATTTGAAGTGTTGTAAGAGTAATTTTATTTTGCTTTATTTTTATTTGAAGAGTTGTTTTTATTTACTTGAGAATTTTTTTATAGTTTTAGTTTTTTTTTAAATGTATATCAGCTCTTTTATAGTTTTTGTTAACACGTTCACATCATTACACTCCATCCCTTGCTGCCACTGTAGTTACACCTCTCAGCATAACAAGGTGCAAAGGGGAAGTTGAGAAATGGAAAGCATATCTAAAGTCATGGTAAGAGTAGAAGAGGCAGGGAGAATCTCCCTGTGGTCACTTGCAAACCCATTGGAGGACAATGAGATACCAAGATCTTGAATTGTGTAGTCATTCAAGATGGATATAGCCTTTGTGCAAGAATTAGTTGACAAGATCCCTCCTCCACTTCCTTGGCCTACCTTAAAGGAAGTCATAAGAGGTTGGAGTGTGAAGGTTGATGCAATCTTGATCAGAGAATTAGATTAAGGTTCTCTAGTATTATACCTTATTGGCTAAGTTGCCGAATCGGGTACGGGTATGTGGGTACAGGTACGGGTAGGGTACATCGGTACGGCAATTTTTATTTTTGGGAGGTGGGTATGTTTGGGTACGTCTTTACATAAAACATATTAAAATCATAGAAATAGACATATTTGCAGCCTAAAAAGTAAAAACAAGAATTAAATTAAGAATACCACATATCATGCATATGCTAAAAAAAACTTAAAACTACCGTTTCATTTTTCACAAAAAAAAAAAATTATTTAAAATTTAAATTAACATTTTGATTTAATATATTTATTATTTAAAATTAATATAAAAAATTAGTATAATTATAATTTACAATTATTATATAATAATATTATAAATTTATAATACTAATTTAAAATTTTAAACTATTATAAATTTATAAATTATAATACTCATTATATTATAATAATATCTATAAATTATCATTAATATTATATAATATTATGGTATTAAATAAATTAATAATAATATTATAAATTGGATACGTAGGTGATATTATAAATTATAAATTATATATGTATAATAAAAATAATAAATTTATAAACAGTAATATAATAATAATAAATAAATTTAAAATTTATAAACTATAACAATAAATGTAAACTATTAAGCACTATGAAAAGATTTAAAAGAAAAAATAAAAAAATAAAAACATTCGAAGAAAAATCCCTCCCGGAACCAGCACGCGCAGTCGAAAATGTCGGGAGAACTAATGAAATGGAACCACCTGCAACCACGCCTAAGTCTCTCAGCCACCTGCAATCTGGAAGACCAACGAAGTCACAGCCTGCAAGTCGAATTGCTTACGGTTTTCACGCAGAAGAGAAACGTTGTCGTGAAAAAACAATGGAGAGAAATAAACTGTCGTGAAAAGAGAACGCATTTAGGGTTTTTTAGCTTCAAAAACGTTGCAAAAAAGTTTTGAAACTCGTGACAAACACTTCGAAAACTGCACAAAACGCCACGTCATGCAAAAAACGGCAAGAAAAATTTGATACGTTTCAGACTGTGAAAATCCCGTACCATGTCTGAATCCCCAGCGATTCCATGAGGTATCCATTTGCAGATGTTTCAGTACCTGGAATCGGCAGGGTAAAGGGCCGATTCCGGTAACTTACCTTATTGGTCATTGATATTCTGCTCTGGTTTTTGCAGAGCCCTTTATTTAACAAAACTCAAAATAGTACCAAACAGGTCCAATATTCCTCACTTTGTCACTTACTCCATCTAAATAAACATTTATGTTGGAGAATTAAAAATGATATATTTTGCTCACTCTCCAGAAGAGAAAGGTGTAGTTATTATCACTTCATTTAACCATTTCTTAAATGGAAGTCATTGATAGGAATATGGTTTTTCTATTCAATTAGCATTAAAGTAGTAAAAAGGTTAAATATAAAGATTTGATCTATAATCATATATTTATTTTTGGATCAGCGTGATATAATTTGCAGATTTTACACCACTTATAGAATTTCGTTTTGGGCCCTTATAGATGGATTTTCAGCCCATGGTTTTATTCCTGTAGTATTGTAATATTGCTTAGTGTTTTCCTATACTGATGTGCCCATAAATACTCACATATTGATTAGGGTTAGCCATATGTATGAAATATCTTATCATATTGTGAATGGTTGAGTTAAACTGTTAATACAGTGAGTGCTGAATTTGCTGGATTTTTTTCCAAAAGAGTTTCCCAAGGTAAATTCTTTTGTTATATTGTGAGCATGCTATTATTTCTTTCTATTGCATTTAAGATTTTGTTAGCATTGCTTCTGCTGCATAGGTTTATCAGCAAATCGTTGGGAAAATTCAAAATGGTATGCTAATAAAGAAGATTGCAACCAAAAGGGAATGCTTCCTGGATAGTTCTAACTAGAGATAAATTATGCAATCACTCAATGTCTGCCTCAATTAAATGGGATACAATTTACAAGAAAGATAAATAGGATAAGATTTAACTTCAACTAGAACAGTAAAACAAATACAGATTGCTGAAACAGCTAAAAAAATATAGAGGCACTCAAGAAACATAACAGCAGAAAGCAAACTGGATATATTTAAAAAGTAACAATTCAACACAACAATAATGTCAAAATTCAATAAAGTATTCATGTCCAAAATCTCAAACAAAGACATAATACACAACAAATTTTTACATGAGTTAATATATACCTATATAATTCTGACACCAAAGAGAAGTTGCATTGTACAGGAATGACATTAATTTCTGTTAAGCCATAAACTATGAGTAATTTGCAGAACCTACCAAGTACACATTGTTTATCAGGTCCGCAGTCAATAAGAAGCTTCTCTTTGCCACCAGCCTTTGTCCCCATATTTGCTTCCTGTGCTCCAAACGAATTCCAGACTCTTGTTACATTCCACGATCCTTTCCCCTTTTTAGAGACTCTAATACATTTTTTCCTATATAAATTATAGTGAGCTCTGCACAAGGAAATATACTAATTATGACAAAGCTCTACTAATATCTGCAGTAAGAAATTGTTTGCTATTGTCGGCAACAAGAAAATGTTTAAGTATACAAGAGAACATAAAAGATATTTAATGTGGAATAATGAAATCAGAATTATCAGAGACGTTGTTATGTAAATAATGTTGATTTTAGAAGCTACCACCACATCAAGAAAAGGCTGTCTGAATTTCAGGGCCATTTGCATCCATTGCTTCCTTATATAATAGTGGTTTAATATTATATTCTCTTTCAAATACTTCTAATTCCAAATGATGGTGCACAAAAATGATGACCACTACACTAAGTGAGGAAGGTGCACCATGCATGTTTATAACAAAACAAAAAAGGAAAATTAATGCCACCGTAAACTTTTGCAAAGCATACTGAAAATATTCAAAATGCACATGTAAGTAAAAATTTGGCTATGCAGTCAGAATGCAATGCCTGCACTAGTAAATGATTAATCCATCCCAGCAAAGATCAAAAGTTTCATCCATAGTTTGAATCATACAAAAACCAAAAAACACTATCCTATCTTCAAATCCATTTGCTAATCTCTCGTTGATCTTTTTAAATGATCAGTACAATTCATTTTGAAATCCATCATTATAAAACTGATTGAACTTTCTGGATGAAATAAACTGTAAGAGCACCCAAATTATTTAATTTTAAATTTTTATCCTAGAATGGATCGTTTCTGTCTTTAGAAGAATTTTCAGTTGCAATGGACATTTTTAAAACGTCTCAGCACATAATATTCAGAAAATGAGTTTCAATGCAATTGATTCCATGGTTTGTATAATAAAAAATTTAGAAAACCTAGTATCTATGCAATCAGTATATAATATTTATTATTACCCCATTACAATCATTGGCATTCACATATAAACTATGAGAAAGTTTAACATATAAAGACAATTTTCATTTTGATTGCAAAATACTCGTGAACGATTTTCTTGGAATGAATTCCTTGACACTCTAATTGTATGTACTGTATCTCCTTATGAATAACTAGAGCTGCTGAACTCTCTACCAGATTTCCTTGAAGTGAAAATGAACTATACCCCTCCAAGGGAGTCAAAGAAGGCTTGCCAAATATGTCTCCCAAATGCCATACACATGCACTATAGTTCTTCACATGCTATTCTGGATCTAGTGGAAGGTGCCTTTGTGTTTTGCCCTCAATCATCATGATGTTAGCCTGGGATTGTGTGAATCACTTATGATGTTACCCTGGGATTGTGTGAATCGTTTCTCAGTAGGGTAGCTTCAGAATTGCCATATTTCAAGGTTTTGCTTGACCTAGTTCTCAAAGGATTCAGATGCATGACTAGGAACATAACATTATAAAAACAGTCCATGCTTATTTTCTCCAAATCAAAATAGAATTTCTATTGTTGAAGATGTTTGTCTCAAGTGACAACATGGTGAAGTCTATTTTGGCCTCAATTTCCATTTTGACATTAGATATACTTAGGTAGTGCAGTATTCTGTGTGGCATCACTTTATTTGCTACATCTTAATTCCCATTTTCCCATTGATGCTTATGAATCACCAGGGAAATTACTATGGCAACAGTTAGAAACAAACCACACCCTACATTCTATCCAGAACATGGTGAAAGAAAGTGATGTTTAACAGGCAAGCTACATCTATTTTAAGATTCAAGCACTTCTTACCTAATAAAACTCTGTATATAGCTTATATGGACAAATCTATTCACAAGATCAATAGATTGTAGATAGCCATTAGCCGCCAGAGCAGAAGAACATTTGATGGATCCAAACACCAGTTGGGCCCTATTTCTTTCATTTTACAGTTTACAGAAGTGTTCTTCTATGGGAAGCCCATGAGGCATTTGAATGGTGCAGGAAGGAATTCTCATCCACAGCTTAATCACTCTATCAGTCAGGATTTTGGAGAGTAGTTCCATCCACAAAGATCCACGTGTTTTGATACTGTAATGTCTTGTGGCTTACTGTCCTACAACACAAAAATGACAGTTGCAGCAGGAGATCCTTCTGGAGTTAGCGTACCAGATATAATTGCTGTCATATTTTCTTCACATGGCAATGAGTCTTCCAAAAGTGAGCTTTGGTAATCAAATAACAGTCATTTTGCAGCCAAAATTGGTAAAACGGATTTAGAGCTCAACGTGATGATGATTAAGTAAGATGCAAAGTGTCCTTTAAAATTTTAAATTATCAAATGAATAGGATGCTAGAAGACAGGCCTACCTTTGCTTACTGCAAATTTAGATTTAGATTAGATATAAAAAAATCATGAATGACAGAGCAATGTCAAAATAAAGGTATGTGCAGCCAAGAAGGGGTGAAGAAAGCAAGCATGGAGCTAGTTTTGACCATCTTTCCTACACTTGTTTCACTATAAAAGACTTCAGCTTGAGATACTGTAGCTTATACATAACAAAACCCATATACTTATTCCTTGCTATCATCTTTCAAACCTGTATATTACACTAAAACATATTGATATTAGCTAACCTGCAGATCACAATTCACGGTAACCATGGATAACAGGCACTTGTGGTTGCCTTTTCAACTAGAACTTTGGTGTGGAACTTCATAGGATTTTAGATTGTAGCTTTTTGGGGAAATCAAATGCTGGAATTATACAGTATATTATATTTCATTGTCTTGTATCTTAAATAAGGTATTTCTGTCAACTAATCTTTAATATTTAAATATTAAAAACTTGTGTTAACCATTTCATACTCATATTTGAATGAAATACATGTTACATTACACCAAAAAGCATGAGAGTTAGAGTTACATCATTTGATGTATAAGACTTATAGGAAAGCTAGCAATTGGGTCTTTGTTTGAAGGGCCAAAGAATCTTCATCCTTGTGGACATCATTAATTCTGACTTTAACATGCATGGTTAAAATCCTTGTGGAAGTATACAATTCATGGATCCTTATGGTATAATCTAGTCCTCAATTCTCATCTAGGCTGATAATCAAGTGGATTCCTCCCCCGGTGCAGGAATTGAAACTTAATTTTGACAGAGCTGCAAAAGGGAATTCCAAGGTCTTCAGAGCAGGTTGTATAGTTAGAGATTCCAATAGAATATTGGTGACTACCTATTCTAAAAGATTGGCTCTTGCGATGAATAATGAAGCTGAGGCACAATCTTTGCATCTCAAATGAGAGTTATGCAAGGCCTACAATATTTCCAAGGCTCGCATAGAAGGGAATTAATCATTGTCAATGCAGTAAAGAAACGATGCTCACCAAATTGGAATATTTCTAATCTCCTCAATAATGTGTGGCCTAGTTGGGATTCATTCTAGGATTTTTCCATTAAACATGTCTACCATGAAGCCAATAAGGTGGCAGACTTCCTCTCCAACTTTGGCAAGGAACAATTGGTAATCTCCATTGCTCATCATTCTTCAGTGCTCTGGCCTTCCCTTGATCATATCGTCATTGCGGATGCTGGCATCAGTACATTCTTCTCACAAATCCCGAATGATATGGTCTTCGAGAGTTAATTCATGGTAATGACATCATTGCATCTCATAGCTTTGCGGCATTAATGCATGCTTGTGGCAACGGCAGGCCTTTCACGGTTAAAAATGTGTGCTCCATATGAATATTGGGCTGTAAGATCTTCCATTTATGATTTCATTTGGCTCCTCCAAATATATTCCTATCTCTTCATTTGGTCAACATTCCTTAATGCAATGGATACAAATGTGTGTCTCCTTTCTGGTAAGAGGAAAATGGCTTTTCACAGCCCTGTTACAAAATTGCATCTTTGAAGTAATTACTGACATCAGCATCTTTGTTGTCCAGTGGTTTCTTGGGAATAATTCCTTTGGGCCGATCACAGGCATTGAGTCAACACAGATATTTCCTCAATGCTGGTTGGTGTGCTCTTGGATTTAGATGTGGAAAATGATGATATTCACAAGATAGCTGAGGCTCTGGTTCAAAAGGAGTTTCTGGAAGTTTGGATTCTATTTTGGAAAGGGCTGTGATTAGGTGTGGCTTCACAGTTGCTGACACTTCCTGGCTGGTTGGAAATGATCAATTCATAGGCCCGTGGATTTCCTTCATCATATCTCATTCTCCACAGCATGAGGTTCTCAAAGGAAGGTGGCAGGTAAGGCTCTGAGTTTTCCTAAAGCTATAGCTGGAGTTGCTGCACCTGGGGAGATCAATTGGAGTTTCACCATGTCCTAGGGAGGCTGTCTTTTTATGCATGGGTGTTGTTCTTTCAAAATTCTGGTTCTTCTTAGACAATATGTTTTGCCGGTCTGTCGATTTCTTGGGGTTCTATTCTTCCCCAATTTTGGGTGGTGTCTCTGCTGATTCCATGATAAGACATTGGGGCTATTGTTGTCCCTAAATTTTTTATTGTTACTATGTAATTTTTCTATGTTACTACAAAGGCAGTGAGCCCCATGGTCACAATTTACCTACCAAAAAAATTCATTTTGGAAGTATAGGGGCAAACTGAAGTAGTGCTCTCAGAATTAATTATGGCTTGGATAAAAGAAGACAAAGAAATACACCTTGATGATCAAAATATATGCATACATTGGCAGCTAATTAAGAAGCCTACTACCAAAAGCTCCTACAATAATGGGATTGATATACAGAGATCAAATGTTACGAAGGTTGCGCAGTCCCCTCCTCCTTGAAGAAAGATTACACTCAGTTTCGATGGAGCAAGTAAAGGAAATCAATTGCTCATTTTTTGAATTGATGAGGGAAGTGATACTAATACCAATAACATTTCTGAAACAATAGCTCAACTTAAAAGGATTCAAACAACGGTTATAAAAGGCTGAAGGAAATTGATGATTAAGGGTGTCTCTCAAATTCTCACCAATGCAATGATGACTAGCAAAATCTCACCTTTGTTATAATGATGATTAATTATGGCTTGGATAAAAGAAGACCAAGAAATACACCTTGATGATCAAAATATATGCACACATTGGCAGCTAATTAAGTGGCTTACTACCAAGAACTCCCCCAATAATGGGATTAATACACGGAGATCAAATGTTACGAAGGTTGTGCAGACCCCTCCCCCTTGAAGAACCATTGAACTCAGTTATGATGGAACAATTTAAGGAAATCAATTGCTCACTTTTTGAATTGATGAGGGAAGTGACGTGGATACCAATAACATTTCTGAAGCAATGGCTCAACTTAAAAGGATTCAAACAATGGTTATAATAGGTTGAAGGAAATTGATGATTAAGGGCAGCTCTCAAATTCTCACCGATGTAAAAAATGATTGGAAAATCTCACCTTGGTGGCCAAGTAAGTTGGAATCTATCTCATTCACCCATTATTTAACGAGGTGGAAATAAGGTCGCACACATGGCAGCGAATAAAGGTGTTGAGTTGCTATGGAATCAAGGGGTTAAAAATAAATTTGGGGAAAAGACATTCCCTAATTATTTCTAGAAGTTACCAATTGAGGATGCAAATATCCATCATCTCCTTATCGTTCTCCATGACCCTAGACACAACCACCTTTCAAATGAACTCCACCACTCTTGATAATGATAAATACAAAGGACTTAATTTGAAGTGAGATAATCATAAGAATTCTCGCATTTATGGTTAATAGTTGGGGCCCCATGTACTGATGTATCATGGCAATAATGAGTTGATCAATAAGTGTGCCATGCACTGGCACAAATCATAAATGGCAGTACGACTGGTGGGTGCCATGAGCAATGTGAGGACCACCTTCTCCAAAGAGCGAGACCTTGATGCCAGCCTAACCACTAGAGGTGGGCAGTGGCTTTCCCAACACCCCCTAACCCCCTATGGATAATTATTAATAGTAAGTTGTTATTACCACCCACCCCAACCCTTTAGGGAACTAGAGAGAGAGGGACCCCTCTCCTAATTAATACCTGCCCCTCTCATTTTTGGGAGGTATCATGGCTATTACCCTACTATCTATAGGCACATTTTCTTGTGAGCAAAGATGGTAAGAGTTTTCATGGTCTGCTGAGTTGATGCTGCTGCCCTGCCTTCTCACTTTCTTTTTACCTTCAATGGCCATTTCATATAGTCTGCAAGGTGAAAGGGGTAGGTGGTTAGCGATGGCAGCTTTGAAAAGTCGTAAGACAAGTATTTCTGCACCCATTTGCATAACAGAACTTGACAATAAAATATAAATATTAAGCAAATTCCCTGCAATGTTGAAACTTGAGGTATGTTGCCATAACGTATATCTTCACCATGCCCCCATTTCCAGAAAAGTAAAATGTTTGAAAATTAATGGTAGATGACTGTTTATTTCTGCTACCCTCTCCTCTCTCACTTTTTATTCATTTTGAATGGAGTGATGAAATCGATCTCATTGAAAACAATAATTAAAAATAGCTCTCTCTGAGGCCATGTTTTTTTTCAAACTTAGGAAGCCCAAATTATCTTCCCTCTCTAGTCTCCCCTGCAACTATCCCTGGAAATTCCAGGGGATGATGTCCCCCACCTCTGTAAACTCTACCATAAGGACTATGGGAGGATTTGACTTCAAAACTGCATCAAAGTTGGTGAAGAATTAGATTCATAGGGCAAGCTTACAGCTTAAGCTCTAATAAGAAGGATGATGAAGGATTGTGGTATCACATATGGACACAGAAACTTTACAATGCAATTCATTACATTGCAAGCACTAATATGAATATGATCATAAATTATAATTTCTAACACTTTCCATCAGCTGAATGCTAACATGGTGGTTCGTGATACCAAACATAATATCTGACATGCAAGAAATGAAAGCCATGCTAAGGAAAGTAACACCAAACTTGCTTATCTGCACAAGCATGTTGAGTGTTGAATGTATTGTCGCACTCTCTATTCCTCTGCTTGTCCACCCCTCCAACAAGATTGATGCTGTGGATATAGAGAATGAAGGTGCTTGAGCTGATCCAATTGAAATTATCAAAATTGATTAAGTAAAGCTTTGGCTTAGAGATTTTTTTGTATGTGCTTGCTGAAAATGTAAGAACCCTGAATAAGACTAATCTGTTCATGGCTGATTCTCCACATAATATGACAGCCTTAATTGATCCTATACATTTTGATGATCCATATAAACTTTTAAGGATAACAAGATTAAAGTATTCTGCTCATAAAAGGATGAAATTCAAATGTTTTGTCTTCATGTAATGGACTCCTGAAAGCTCCGCATATATGCATTCTGCACCCACAATATCTTCTTCACCCAAGAAGGTAGATATGACGACTGGTGTGATTATAATCTGTTAAGACTTTTACTCATGACAGCTGAAAGCCCTGCCATTCAGAAAGGAATAATTTGATTTTTTTAAGAATGTGACAATTACGTATGGATTTTACTGTCTACTTTAATTCTCAATTCAGTGAACAGAGACATATGGGAAGAATTGGTAAGAACTCCTAGAATATTGTGTGTATCCTGTGACAAATTTTGGGAACTGCAATTTAATGTATCCAATTCAGGTGAGGGACTCCAATGGAAAAGGTGGTTTTGTCTTTGAAGATGATACCTATAATGCTGTATGGAGTTGCTACTATTTTTTTGGTTTCAACAATATACATTTCTCTGAAGAAAGAAACAAACAACTTGATAAAACACTTTTCATATTTGAGTCCCAATGAGTTAACTTTTCTCCTCAATTTTTTACGGATTTAGGGTCCATAATCTTATGCATATACACCAAAAGAAGGATACTTTATATTATATTCAACTCTCATAAGTGTAGTGGGGAATAGCACTCACGAAAACTCGCCTTGATTAATTTTCACATATCAGTAACTATGGATCTACCAATGCTGGAATGTGGAATCTGAACCAAAGGTGTTTATAGTATATACTCCTGCAAATAAATGCCTAGTCTATGGTTCCCATCAATTACTGCTGTCTCCCATTTATTTGCACTCCTCAGATCCATCACTTAAATGATATATTGTAGCAAAAAGTACAGAGGATATTAGAAGAGAAACATACAGGAACTTAAATGTTCTCTAGCATCATATCTTAAAAGAAAGAGAGCATGAGTGGAACTCTGTTAAGATATGTGATAATTTTTTATCCTTACAAGTCATGTGATGAATTTTTTCCTTACAGTTATAAGTTAATAGATACACATTTTAAAATATGGTCATCCTTAATTACAACAGGTCCCTTCCTGCCAACTGCTGGAAGCTGAAATTGGAGTTAATTCTAATATTTATTTATAAGTTCCACAATATGCAAGCATATATATAGCACTAGTGCGCCATAGTATACCATTAAGTTGTGAATACTTGTGAGTAGTCCTACAGAATGAAACACTAGTTTCCCACAGTTAAATAACTACAAAGACAGCAGGATGTGTCTGAAATTTGAAGATTATCATGGAATAGATATTAGAAACTTCCATTAAGCAGAAAGAAAAACTGTACTACAAAGAACCCTCATGATGTTAATGATTGCAACTTTGTAACATATCTAAGAGTTAAACCTTGGATAATCTTAATATTGAAATTGACTATGTTTTTCTTGTCTTCTATCTCATTAACCGTAGTAAATATTAAAATAAGTATAACTAATGAAAAAAATAAAATAACAGCATCAATAGTCACTAACCAACAAAATCATGACTTACTGCTTGTCACAGCAAAGAAGTTCTTTCCATGCTGTCAATGACTGAAGAGCAATCCCCATCTTTTGTCTTGAAAGAAGCAACTAGTGCCCAATATCGCACACCCAAGCCTTATTAGAAAGCATTATTTCTTAAGAACCTGATAAAACAATACATTTAAATAAATCAACAGGCAAGGGCAAAGAAAATTTGCATACAAAGGATTCCCAAAACAAATCTATTTAGAAAATAATTGCAAACTTTGGTTTATATTCCAACGAAATTTTGGAACCTGTAGGAGTCATATTTTTTTTATATTGGATATGGCTATGCAAACGACATACACTTGCTTCTGTCACTGCCCATTGCTATTGAAATTTATTGATAGAGAAACAAAATATGATTCTCCTAGCAATACATACTACTAGAAATTGCAGAAAATATCCACGAGGTAGCATTTTCTAGAACAGCCTGTACAAAGAACACACTCAAATTCTGAAAATAATGATATAAAACATCTGTTACAAGCTTGGACTTGAGAGAAAATGAGGCAACTTAGCCAAAACACAACAGCTCCAAGAAACACAAGCAGCAAAACTAAAATAAATTTCAAAATAACAAGATGTCTTTTTCAAACCCAGCCTTGAGACGTACATACTGCGTAGAAGTCCGATGGACTTACATTCCCCTCTTACTGCTCTCATTAGCTAAAATCATAAAAACTGTCTTATCCAAAAAATGGAAACTTTTATATAACATTAACGGCAATCCAAACCTCAAAAAGTTCAGGTAAAGGGCCCAAGCCATCAGAAATGTTCAAATATGCGGGGCAGAAAAATGACACAGAAGGAAGTCATAACCATTTTATAAATAGAATTTGTAGATATCATTCATGATCTACCTTGCAGATTACCCTAAAAATATTAAGCGCAATTTGGCTTTTCTATAATTTCTTAGCGAAATTTGAAATTGAGAATCCCATCATGATAAAATAAGAAGCGCAAATTTTTTGGTTTGGAGTGAGTAAAACCAACTATATACGTACCTCCTCTACTGTTCCTCGAACTGCATATTGTGCAGCGTCGATCTCCCAAACTCGCCATGAAATATGGTTAAAATTAACAGATTGGTTTTATCAGCGAAATATATAATCGCCAACAGTTTAGTTAGAAGAAATTGTTTCGAAGATTGTTGTGGGTTGCTATGGTCCACGGAAGAGAGCCGTTCGTGGTAGGAGTAAAACCACATGCCGTATAATGGGGTTTTTATTCCAATTTGATAGGCATTGTTTATATCTTAAATCCTATAATATCTAAAAAAAATTTGGAAAAAATCTAGATTTGTCTAAGTTTATTTCATTCTATTATTTAACACTTATTATTAATTGTTTAATCCAACCATATGTAACTAGAATTTGCAACACATAGCATTCATACGTATTCATGTATAAACATACACTATCTAACATATTAGCATATATATGGTTTTCTATCAACGTAATCCTTGCACCTCCTTTAGATGCAAGTGTTAGTATTGATTAGATAAGATTTACATTTTATGTAATAGTAATCATTTTAGCTCTATGTTAATGTGAGATGCAATTTTATTTGTACTTTCAAAACATTTTATAAATTAAATTTGTAAGTATATTTCATGGATGAAATTATGTTTTTGTAAAGTTATGTGTGAGATTAATGAGATAAGTCTTTTTTTTATGTATTCAACATCAATTCCTATATGGATGTCATTAAATTATTAAATTTCTAAAGTCATTTCATTCATGATGCATTGAAACCATATTTCTACAAAGAAATTTCTTGTGAGATTAATGAGATGATACTTTAACTCAATGTACTCCACATTGATTCCTACATGGATGTCATTGGATTATTAAATAATGAAGAATCTTTTTTTTATTAAATTTCCAATAACATCCATTCAATAGAACATGCTACTCTTTATTTATTTTAGAAAATAAAGCATGTTCTTTGAATAGTTTTAAAAAACATTAGATTCTTATTCAATTAACATGTTTTTGTTTAATTGGGATCTTATTGTTGTAGTCACTTGATGAGTCAAACTCCCAAGATCACCTACAAAACTAAAATATCCTTTCAAAAGAGAGAAAAGCAAGAGCATAAATTTGCAATAATGGATATAAAATATATTAGATCAAATGTGATCAATGATGTGCAATATATGCAATGTACAAATGAGACCTTGCTTATATAGGCAAGGTTGAGAGGTAGAATTAGTCAAGATCATGACAAGTGTCTTAATCCTATGACATGGAACAACAAACATTAAATGGCCTAAGACACAAGAAGTAAATGACATAAAATAAGATAAGATCTAAAGACAACTAAGACTTCTAGAAAGATTCATAGGCCCCTAAGTAAACCTAACATGTGAATAGAACCTACTCGGTGAATTGGTTAAGTAAAACACTTTGTTCACACTAACACCCCATAAGTGCAACTTAGGGACAAGTAAACAAATGTAAATGATGCAAAGATGATGATGGGTTCTAGGTATTAGGTCATATTAGGTACCCACATGTAAAAACACAATCTCTCACAAATGAAGAAAATGAGAAAACCCTATGTGATCAAATGAGAAAACCCTATGAATATATCTTTATCTTTGGATCTTGTTCTTCATTCATCTCTGCTATTATTGATTTTTGTTCATCTCAATTTAATAATTCTAATTAATATCATCACCAAAATATTCTCTGAAACACTATGCACATAACCTTAAAACATATTGAATTATTTATTAATTTAACTTGGCCTAATGGACTTAAAATATTTGATAAATTATAATAGTAAGGTCGTTCTGATCCTACACCAAACTGCGAGTTCCCCTACTCACGTTTCTTCTAATGATGGAGATCTCATCTCGTGCAAAATTTGTAGTGTGGATTTGCACTCATTCAAGGACGGTTTTACGGTCCCCTCGAGTGGTCTGGATTTTAAGCAGGTCAAAGGAGAGGTTCAGTATCATTAGTTGTCACTGATGTTTCTAAACAAAGTGAGGTTAGCCTCTGTCAAAGTTTATTTGTTATTTTTCTTAGATGGCTGTGTTATGAGAATATCATATTGAGTTGGCCACTTCCAAACCGTTTGCAGACAAATACAAACATACTGGTATGCTTATCCACTGTTTTACGGTTAATCTGTTTATTGCTGTTTTACTGTTTTGCTATTTACTTATGCAGATTTAGAGAATACCTATTTGGTGTGTTGGTAATACAGACTTTTGGGCTTTGGGTGGTTTGTCATGTAGACCCATCTCCATGACAGTAACCCATCACCTCCATCATCACCATAACACAATGTGTGAGAATGATTTTATGTTTTTCCAGTACCTTTTTTACCGTCTGGTATGTGTTTTTCCCTGTAATCGCTTCTCTCACCATGTTTCATACTAGCTTTTAATATGGCAAAGAAAACTCTCATAATTGACACCTTCTTTGTTAAATATCTGTGTATTTATAAGAATTTTATGCATACGCTTCTGATGTGTTGTAAGGTCAGCCAAAGTGCCAGTTGCAAGCTTTGCAGTTAATGAAGTCTGCCCTTCTATGATCTCTAACTTTTAGGTTGCTGACCTTCTCATAATACCCAAGTTCTTTCTTGTCTTTCATCTTTTCATGATTTTGAATGCCATCAATGATTTTACTCTGCACATTTAATTTTAGATTTTCTAAGTGTACTAATGTCAGATCTTCAATCAATGCTAATGTTGTGGAAGAGACTAGGACTCTCAGTTCTAGATATTAAAAAAAAGATTTCGTTCAGTTCCAGTATTGTTCTTTCTTCTGTAAAGTATAACTTTGTTCAAGATTTTCAAACAACTCATGTATGTATTGTTTTTCATGTGGTTGCTTTCTATTATTGTATGTACTTTTTGCTTTCTATTTGGTGCAATAATACTAATCTCAAATTAAAAATTTAAAAAATGAAAAAATATATATCTTAATTTCTTTCAACTATCTTTGATGCACAGTTAATTCCTACATGTGGTCTTAGATTGATGGCAGAAGACAATTTTATACTTCACCATTTTTGTGCTTGTTACCCCCAAAATGGTTGTTGCCTAAGGCTTGTTTATCGAGACTTGTAGCTCAAAATTATGTTGCAGCCCCTTATAATTTTCTAGCATTTTATCTATTTACCATGGATCACCTTGCTTGTACATACAATGGTCAAGACAACAAGTGTGAGAATTTTTAGATATTTGTGTGTTTCTCACCATCTACCTATGGGTAGTATGAATTAATATTGAGTTTGATCAAACTGAGTATACCCATCACCAAACCCCTCGATTCCTTAGAAAACTCTCTAGAATCTTGTAGAAGGTTCGTTTACCTTTAGAAGAGTTTCAGGGCATCGTAGCAGGGAATGCGTTGGAGGACCATGTGAATTGTTTCTTAATTTGATCTAGATTGTGTGAGTTTAGTTAAGGAAGGACCTTTTATGTTTTTTTTTTTATGCCTTTTGGTTTTCTAATAGGAATTTAGATAGCTGGGTGGTTGCTTCTTAATTTGAATTGCATTATGTGAATTTAGATAACAGAAAAACAGAGGACAGAGAAACAGAGGTGGTTTGGACTTTAGGTCTAAAAAACTAAAAAATATGAAAAGGGATAGAATTATGTTAGTTTACAGAAACATACGAATCAAAACAGTGTTGATTAGTGGAATGTTTAACAAGAAGCCCCCAAAACTTTGAGAGTTGTTTTTGGTAATTTCAAACATTCTGTAAAAAATTATTTAGGTCAAGCCTTATTTTCAATACTTTGTCTGAAATCTTTAAATTATTTAATACTTTCTTAAATTTGTGCAAGAATGGGTCAATTTTATAAAGATTTGGTGTTTCCTATTTGGTCGCATAATTATTCAATTTTATTACAAATTTTGTAATCCAAATGGGGCCTGAGTAATAGCTTCTCATATATGCTAATGAAGTTTTGGGTGCATAGCCCAAGTAAAGCATCTTGTAAAATCTTTGTAAGAAATGTACTTGCATGGAATGCAATGATTGGCAAACATACACAAAATGAATTTGTTGAGAAGAGAATACAAGATTTAATCACTTCATCTCTCCATCTTTGGATTGACCGTCCACAATCCATACTATATGCTTAGGGCATGGCAATATGTGATTCTGAGGATCACATTGAGACTTCACATATTTCAATATTCTTCAACTACATTTGGGCACTAGTCGGATTGAAGCATACAACTGATATTTTCAAAAAATACAATCCAGAACAACATAGATAGCTAATTGCAGAGTTCTAGAAAATGCAAGAAGATGTCTGATATACAATTGATATTCATCATGAAGCACCAAAATTTTGAATGTAAATATCGACACTTGACTAAACATAATAATTTTAGTTCACACAAAAATATCCCAAATGTATGTTTCTTATACCCTTCTACCATCTGCAAAGACAAAGTCAATAATGTTCAGCAAATCATATAATACTATCGGCGTATTCCTTGCAGTTCCCCCAGCTGCAAGTGCTAGTTGTTTATCCTCGCTTGTTTTGTGGCGTTCAGGGCCCAGGAAGCCTAATTTGTGGTGCCCTTATGTACTTTCTCCATGACTAGGTGAGAATGGTGATCACTTGATTTTGGCATAGGCTAGCTCGATGCTTCCTGGGGGTTTGCACCCTTGCATGGCAGAGACCATGGGTTCTAGGTAGGGAGTTTCTCATGTTTCTATGTGCACCAGGGTTGACGGATCTATCACGTGCCCTAACTCACCTCATGCAGGTTGGAAGGTTAGTGGCCAACTCAATTTATTTGATGGCTTAAATCATGGTGCCTGTGATGCTAGTGGGTGCATGTCTTCACCCATCCCCCCTCATGCACCTCTCCAGCAGTACCCTCTCTTCCACACACTTTCGATAAGGTTTCCCTCCATTTACAGTTTGTCGCTCAGCCTCGGTTCCACAAATCATCTTGGGCAGTTTCATTGGGGATATAGAGGAATACCTTCAGAATCATGCATTGGCCTGTAGATTCATAAAAACCTAGCCAAAATTGTGTGATCATCACTTGTGAATCCACGAAAACTAGAAAGAACACATGAAAGAGAAAATCAACATTTATCCATGTGCCAAAGGATTTTTTATTCTGAAATTTGAATCTCTAGGAGAAAGAGTTGGTACTCAATTTTGGCCCTTGGTTTTTTCACAAAGATTTTTATGCATTAAGCCCTGGTTCCCCACCTTTGACCCACAAACAAAGACCTTCTCCTCAACATTTCTCTGGGTGTGTCTTCCTTATCTCCCTTTACAATTTTGGGAAATCGAGCATTTGAAATCCATTGGCAATGGTCTGGGAAGATATCATAGCATGTCAAAGGAAACAATTAAATATGAATGTCCCACTTGTGCTCGTCTTTGTGTTGAAATGGATTTATCCAAAGGTATTCCTGAAGAGATTCCATTAAGGGTTGGTGATAGATGTTGGAGACAAATTATGGATTATGAGAAAATTGCTTTCAAATGTAGGAAATGTTATTTTGTCAAGCAGTTTACCTCTCAATGTAGGAAGAAGCAGATTCATGAATAGGCTAATCCTCCAAACATCCAACCCACATGGTGGATTGGATTTGAATCACACCAATATGTTATCCCACCTAGTGTGAAACCAAATCTAACTTCCTCTCAAGTGCTTCATGATGTTAATCCTGAGGCATGCACACCACCATCTCAAGGCACTGGTTTTGAGATAATTCAAGTTGCCAACTCTGATGATGTCAGTTCAAATATCACTACGCTCTCATTAGAGAATCAAGTCATGCATTCATGTTCTCATGAGATATCTGGTGATTTCACTTTGTTTCATATGGCCACATGCAGCAAGGCTAGTGTGATTAAGGAGGGAAGTAATGAAAAGGATATTGCCAACAAGAATGAGTAGAAATGGACAAAAATAAAGTGAAAGAAATTGCCTCCATTAAAAAAAAAACACCAAATGGCATTAAGATCTTCAAGGAAAGGGATTTAATGAGCAATCTATAACTTTTTTGCACAACCATTTGGGTCGTTGATAGTTCTATTTATTTTGATTTGATATAGGTATGGGAATGGACCCCTAGTCCACAACTTGCCTATCAAAAAAATGATAAATTAAAGGATAATAATAGCAAACTTCCCACTATACCAAGATTACCCAATATTTTAATACTACTAACTAGATGAACTACTATATATTGTTATTAATTTGATTATACAATTTAAAGTTGTTATAATATAATTATAGATGATTCCTTCTTTTTATTTAATTTCAACAAAGAAATTGAACAAATCTCTAAATTGGGTGAGGAATTAATATTAACCCTTGGATGAGATTCATTCCCACCCTTGGATAAGAGAAACCTTCTTAGCTACCCTAATCTCATATATAAATGTTATTATTTTCCTTTCTTCTCATTCGTCTCATTTTAATCTTTGCAAGTTGCAAGAAACCCTCTTTGAACAAAGAAAGGAGTGACTCTCCACAATATGCCATTGCTTACCAAATTCCAAATAAAATCTTCTCTCCTCTATATATTATCTTTGAGATTTTTGTTTGCGAGGGTAATAGCTCTATTTATTTCCCCAAACTTTAAGTTTATTTTCTTGTATCTTGTTACTACAAGATTTGGAAAATAAATTTTCTAGAGACCACTAACATGTTAGGATTAAGGTGTCATCCACCTTGTAAATCCTATGTCATGGTTCCAACATCCTTGGAAATTTTCCCTAGGCACTTAGGGTGTAAATGAAAAAATATTTTGTAATATTTATTCTCACCATTGTTTGTATTACATTCATAAGGGGTGATGGGTTCCACTACCAATGGTAAATGTGAGTTGTGAATACAAATGTGTTGTTACTAAAGTATGCACCCTTGTTGAGTGTAGAACTCAACTACCTTGTGAAACATGGGATGATCTATCTGAGTGTGGGCTTAGATGTTATAGATCAACCTCCAGAGAGGGTTGGTTCCCTTTGAGACTTCACCTAAACTAAACTACCTACTCTTGTTGCTGAAAAAGAGTGAGAGAAGAGAATGAGTGTACTGAGAAGTAACTAGAAAGGTGATGCACAAAATGGTTGTGACTTTCAATGTTGTTCTAACACACAATTTCCCAAATACCCAACTAATATTCACACAACCCAACTATTTAACATTCTCATACATCAATATTTCATAAGAAATTTGAAATGTTTACAACTTTAGAAAGAAGACTAGATATATTTTTCACAAATAAAGAGTATAAACATCAGTGACATAACTTATGACCTATATACAGACATATGATTTATGCCTAAAGGTGTTGAAATGAGACAACATACTTGAGGATTTACACATAAAATTACATAAATATGTATCAATCACTCATACACACACAATGAAACAACTATTGAGAAGGAAAAATCACTTAATTTTATTGATAAAAAAGGTGTTCTTGCAATTGTATCCAAGTCTGAAAATGAGTTACATTGATGCTCCTACTAGAAACAACCTGCAAAGGTTACAAAAGATTGCTAAGAATGAACAAGAACTGAATTTGTGAGTTGCAATGCTCTACTTTTTGCTTCTAGAGCTCAAAAACAAGAAATAACTAAGTAAACAAGCTAGCCTATGGGTCTTATATCTCACCCCAAGCATAGGAGAGCATATAGGGACTGATTTTGACTAATTTACAATGCTTAAAAGTAGGCCAACCTCCTTTTCATGCTCAAGAAGTTTCCTTGTTTGACTTGGTCTCTTCCAACTCCTTGAAGTGTGTTGCAGCTGGTTATGAAGCTCCTAGATCTTTGGAAGAAGTTTGAACTACTTCTAGATGTTTGCAACTACCCTTGAAAAGCTCTATTTGTTGTCCTTATCATCCATTTTTCCTTAACAACTCCAAAAACCTCTCCTAGATACTTGTATGTTGTCCTTAATGCTCATAAAGATCACCAAACTACTCAACCTCCTTCATGAATGTCAAAACTTCCCCTTGCATAATGATATGACATGTGAGAACTTTGAGATGGTCCAAACCATACTAGGAGTGTAGGAGATCTTAAGGGGTAAGAGATCCACATGTTTTTTCCATTTGCCTTCATACTTTCATGGAACATGGCACCTTCCACCTCAGCATATTATCATTGGGTATAAAGTATCTTTGTCATATCACTTGGATGATTGAGATTATCATATCAGACTGACCTTTGTACTATTTAAATAACTAATTTTCCTTGAAATGCTTTCTTTGTCATGTTTACTATTCTTTGTGTCTCTATGTGATCATTGCCCACTTCATTTTATTGGCAATACTTTCTTATGATTTAGTCTTTGTCATGATATGTCATCCTCTATTAAACATGTAAAACTCCTAGATTGGCATCCTTCCCTTCTCGAAGTAATAACATCAGCATAGGGTAGTCTTATATTTCAAGTTTAAAACTTACAATGATTCACTACTGAATTTGACTCCATTTTTCGACGAACGTTTGTCGGTCGTTTGACAAACATTTGTCGAAAAATCGACGAATTAACGAAAAAAAATTGTCACTATTTTTTCGTTGCAATTCCAACAACGAATTAAATGTCAAAATAATGGTGTAGATTTGTCAGTCGTCGGCATCATAAAATGACTCAGATGTTTGTCAGAATATCGATGAAAACTTCGTGTATCCACTGACGAATTACAACCAAAATGAAATTGCAATGGCTCTTCCGAAGCGTCGAAACAACACCAGAAGTTTGTCGCCATTTCGATGAAATGGGCAAGGAGTTATGACAAAGCTTTCGTCGTAGCTATAACAACTTCGTCAGACCTTTTTGGTGATTTGTCTGTGGCCTTCGTCGAAATTGTGACGAAACAATCCAATTTTGAAAATAAAAAGTATTCGTTGAAATGTACCATTGCGGAGACTCTTGGCGATGACCACCGAAGCCAACCCATCGGTGAGATCAATCATCGACATAGGATAGAAAACTCACTCTAATAGTCCATGTCTTGCCGATGACTTCCGTAGGCAAGACAAATCCAATGTCACACCGATTTGACCTCTTCAGGAGTTTTGAACACTGTTGGTTATCAACAAGACATTCTGAGGGTCTCGCCGATTAAAAAAGTGTCTAAGAGAAAGTAAACAAATGGAACCTATTAATTTTCTTATTTTGGGGTTCTTTAAATCATATAATAGATACCATCTTCTTGTGTATAATGTACTTATATTCGTATTTGAATTCGAGACCAATTGTCATTGCACATTACTTGCATAAAGTATTCTATAAGCAATATATTGATAATGCCAAATGATTTATGGTGTTGTACAACTCTAACTATCATCACAGTTCTGATGTTCCCCCCTAGAGAATCCTGCAAAGACAAGTTTACAATAACAAGTCAAATAATATAAAAAAGACTTACTTCCATACAAATTAAATGATTATTCTCACAATGGCAATTGTCTAATTACAACAACAATTCCATGAAAGGTTATCCATGCTTCATAAGAGATGATTGATCATACATAAAAACTACAAGATGCATAGAAAAAGCATTACACTTGAGAACAACTAAGGGCTAACAAGGGAAGGAGTTAAGAAACGTTTGGATTGAAGAGAAAATGTGTAGGGAAAATGTTGAGCAGTGTCAAGAGAACCGATATTGTAGAACATATTCTTGACCTAATCAAACTCTTGAACAACTTAAACAAAATTAAAATACTAACACATACATGAGACATGTAATGAACTTCCAATATCTGCTATCTTTTTCATTAATGCAGAGGTAGGTAAAGGAGAAATAATTATAATTGTAACACTATTCATAGTCTAGTAAATTATGTTCATAATTTGTGTTCAATGGACCTCAGTTTTATCATTATACTGCTCATCTAATACCATATTTTAATCCAAGGTTCAACTATCTCAGATCTAAAGAAGCACCTTCAATTAACCATTTAAAGTACTATAAAATAAGGTGAGACTTTTACTTGAGAAAGATTGGGTACACTTGTAGGATTAAAGTTCTTGCAATCATCAGGATTTATTGGCACACAGACACAACCTGCAACATATGAAGTAATGGATGACTACAAGTTAGTGAAATGGTCCTTAATATGTGATGGTTTGCAAATTGATTGGTAGAAAATAAGGTTACAAAGCAGATCTGCATGAAAAATTATGAGGGACAATCTTGTAATCATCAAAATAGATGAAAAGTGCAAAGGAAAGAGCCACCTACATCTCTAGAGCCTAAAAACACATGCAAGAAACATAAAAAGAACTTTTGATGAATACAAATGGTGCTCTCTCAGCAAGTGATTCATATGCTTTCACACCTGACAGGACATTAAGAAGATTTTAGTCTTCCTCTGTGAAATTAACTACTTACAGAATAAACCCAAAAACCAATATTATATACCTCCATGTCTAGCCGAGGGTAGGTATAAGAGAAAAAAAATTCTTCCTCAATGCAATGCCGAAAAATATCAATGTGTGTGTAGGTTTGTATTACTCAAAATATCATTTCACTTCGTAAGGAAAAATACCAAAGTGATGTTTTAAATTTCAATCTTCACATAGGCTCCCTTATTGTTACACATGCATATACAAGAATTATTCGAGCACTAAACTATTCAAATATTAAGGATTTAATTAGCTATAAGATGGAAAGTTGTTATTTAGACATAATCCATCATCTTTTACATATCTTTATTCACTCCTAGCGCTTCAGATAAATTTGTGTAAATGAGACAGAAATGTGAATCTTTTATGACAAAGAAAATTCTTAAAAGGAGGGGGAGAGAGCAAAGGGTAGGGGCCAAGAGAATGCTTGAATGTATAGCAAAGTATAACATTTTGATCATTATAACAATGAAACGAATCTTAAGTCTGAAGCATTAATATCATTTAGAACATTTATGATCAAGAATGAATGTAAGTAGAGAAATTTTTGCATACCTATAGATGGTACAAAATTTCATGGTTAAGTGGAAGCCTCCCATAAAGAACAAGATCCAAATATCCTGTATCTATCCCTCAATCGAACTCTAAACCCTCGTGAGCTATCAACACCCTTTTTCCACTAACCCTATGCACAAAAAGTCAAATTTTAGAGTTATGTCACCACTCAAAATAGAAGAAACAGAGCGAAACCAAATCCACACAACACAAATGTGGTATTCATACAAAGGCATACAAACAAACTAAACTTAGAACATTGGAATGGAAACAACTTCAAATTATGATGCAAAGCATGGATTCAGGGTATAAAGAATCATTTTTTTGCCACCATAGTGAAAAGTTAGCACTTTTTTTCATCTTTGCATATTGGTTTGATGCTTCAAACAATGCATTTCTTATATTGAAAAGTGCATTACCTTATTGAGCTTCTCTTTGTTTCAAGAATAAGCCATCATCCCCGTTTCATCAGGTCAGCCTAATGATCTGGAAGCTCATTTTATGCCTCACATCAATTTCAATTCCCCATACCCAATCATATAACATTAATCATTGATTCATCCATTAATAACATATACTGATTCATTCATTCATTAATAACATTAATTATTTATTCATCCATTAATAACATATAACATCTATTCATTAACATATAACATTCATTAATTAACATATTCACATTCATTCATTAACATATAATATTCATTCTTTCAGTTTTTACATATTATCAAAAATATGGTTGACATGATATGATTACAATCACTTTTTTTTTCTTTTTCTTTTTTAAAGCTAAAAAAATCTGAAGTGGAGTATCGTTTTCTAAATCATTTGTCCCCCCTTTAGTTGTTCTACCCTCTGCTCGTGATCTTAATGTACGCCTAGTCGTCTGCTCATGACGTGGACGTCGCTACAAGGGGGGTCTGTTGCAATAACAAAGAAATGTTAAACTGATATGTTTTATTATTATTGTTACAAGTATTTCATTAATTAAAAGAACATTAAAGTGGTTCTCTTTACCTGATAGTTCCACATCATGTTCTTAAACTTTTGTTATAGATGCTCAATATGTTGAACACCCTCTAAATTCTGATATGTAGTTGAAACACAAAAGGTTACATTAATTAATACACCAATTGAAATTAAATATGTTTAAGAGAACATGAGAGTGGTCATCTTTACCTGATGGGGCCACATCATGTTCCTGATCTTCTCTAGCCTGATCATGTTCAACACGTTGATCACGCTCTACATGCTCTAAAGTTGAAACATGAAAGATTACATTAATTAATACACCAATTGCAATTAAATATGTTTAAAAGAACTTTAGAGTGGTCCTCTTTACCTGATGGGGCCACATCATGTTCTTGATCTTCTCTAGCCTGATCATGCTCAACATGTTGATCATGCTCTACATGCTCTAAAGTACCGGGATGCACACCATAACCTTCATCTGCAAATTGTGCTCCACCCTCACTAGGCTGCATTCCAATGTCATGTGTGGTATTATCATTGCTTGAATGTTTAAAACAAATATTCATGTAATTGCTTTATGGTGGAAATTAATATTGAATAGATTGCACAAGTATTCAATTTTAAATAAACTTTATTGAGTTTATTTACCTGTATGTCGGATGCAGTGGAAGATTGTGTTTGCCCAGTCAAGACTCTTAGGCGTTCAGCCACGACTCCATAGCCTTGCTGGAAGGAAATCTTCAGGTCATCTTCTATGGGAACTCTGTTGAATTTAGAGCCCTACATTTTTTCATAAGATCATGAGTTTTGCTTCTATGGTGTGATAAAACCAAAATTGTTTTCAATTTATTATTTGGATACAATACTTTATTTATTGATACTTACAATTCGTGCAGCTAATTTCATATAACCACCAAAGCCAAGTTTGTGTTGCCCGTGTTTTTCTAGTCTTTCCTTTGTTGCCTTCGATGTGTTGGGTAGCCTATGAAAAGTTTGAAATACGTTAGATTATGTAAAAAAAAAGAGTAATCAGTATATAATTACTTTGTTGATAGTATCACGTACCTTCCTTTAGCCCAATGGTGTCTTTCCTCCTTTTTTCTTTTCAACCCTTCCTTTCCATCCGACACCAGGTCCTTCCACCCCCTATCCGGAATCATGGGGGATGCTTGTACTTTTTGTTCTTCTCTAAATGTGACCTATATTGGTACCTCACATGCTTTAGATATGTATCAACTTTCTTAAGGACCTTCATTTGGTTGAATGTTCTATCACCAAACAACACAACTAAA
>VDFB02193867.1:709654754-709674971 GCA_007258455.2 Sequoia sempervirens | reverse complement strand
GACTTCACCTAAACTAAACTACCTACTCTTGTTGCTAAAAAAGAGTGAGAAAAGAGAATGAATGTACTGAGAAGTAACTAGAAAGGTGATGCACAAAATGGTTGTGACTTTCAATGTTGTTCTGACACACAATTTCCCTAATACCCAACTAATATTCACACAACCCAACTATTTAACATTCTCATACATCAATATTTCATAAGAAAGTTGGAATGTTTACAACTTTAGAAAGAAGACTAGATATATTTTTCACAAATAAAGAGTATAAACATTAGTGACATAACTTATGACCTATATAGAGAAATATGATTTCTGCCTAAAGGTGTTGAAATGAGACAACATACTTGAGGATTTACACATAAAATTACAGAAATATGTATCAATCACTCATACACACACAATGAAACAACTATTGAGAAGGAAAAATCACTGAATTTTATTGATAAAAAAGGTGTTCTTGCAGTTGTATTCAAGTCTAAAAATGAGTTACATTGATGCTCCTACTAGAAACAACCTTCAAAGGTTACAATACATTGCTAAGAATGAACAAGAACTGAATTTGTGAGTTGCAATGCTCTACTTTTTGCTTCTAGAGCTCAAAAACAAGAAATAACTAAGTAAACAAGCTAGCCTATGGGTCTTATATCTCACCCCAATCATAGGAGAGCATATAGAGACTGATTTTGACTAATTTGCAATGCTTAAAAGTAGGCCAACCTCCTTTTCATGCTCAAGAAGTTTCCTTGTTTCACTTGGTCTCTTCCAACTCCTTGAAGTGTGTTGCAAATGGTTATGAAGCTCCTAGATCTTTGGAAGAAGTTTGAACTACTCCTAGATGTTTGCAACTACCCTTGAAAAGCTCTATTTGTTGTCCTTATCATCCATTTTTCCTTAACAACTCCAAAAACCTCTCCTAGATACTTGTATGTTGTCCTCAATGCTCATAAAGATCACCAAACTGCTCAACCTCCTTCATGAATGTCAAAACTTCCCCTTACATAATGATATGACATGTGAGAGAGCTTTGAGATGGTCCAAACCATACTAGGAGTGTAGGAGATCATTAAGGGGTAAGAGATCCACATGTTTTTTCCATTTTCCTTCATACTTTCATGGAACATGGCACCTTCCACCTCAACATATTATCATTGGGTATAAAGTATCTCTGTCATATCACTTGGATGATTGAGATTATCATATTAGATTGACCTTTGTACTATTTAAATAACTAATTTTCCTTGAAATACTTTCTTTGTCATGTTCACTATTCTTTGTGTCTCTATGTGATCATTGCCCACTTCATTTTATTGGCAATACTTTCTTATGATTTGGTCTTTGTCATGATATGTCATCCTCTATTAAACATGTAAAAATCCTAGATTGTCATCCTTCCCTTCTCGAAGTAATGACATCAGTATAGGGTAGTCCTATATTTCAAGTTTAAAACTTACAATGATTATCAGTTTAAAACCTTTGTTGTTTGTCTTTGAAATTGTCATTCCACGACCTGGCTTGATTTACATAGGGATTGTCCTTTTGTATATGATTCCCCTTCCTCTTTTATTTGTCCTTAAAGCTTGCTCATTTTAAACTTCTAGATGTTTCACTATCACTTTGTCATGACATTATAACTATCCTAGTTTGTAGAAGTGGCTGACTTACTACAATCTATAGGATTGTTCTTCTTGCTCCTTGCATCATTGTCACTTCACAAAAGTGATTGTCTCTTCTACAATCACTATGACTATCAATTCACTTTCTTTTCTAATACAAACCTGCTCTTTTGATCTGAAATTTCTCATCTATGACTGCCAACTTGGTCTCTTCATGGTGGCTTTCCTTTCATAGATGACTGCACTTTGATTAGCCCTATAACTATTCTTGATAGTCATGAACTCTAATAGTCATAGGGGCATGATTGTCATCTAATCTTCCCTCGTTATCTTTGTCATGTAAGATTGAATCATCACCCATGTTATTTTCAATGTTCTAATCTTGATTTACTCTCTTGAAACTTTCCTAAATATTCTTTCTCACTATCACTTTTGTTAGTTGCCTTCACCCTTTAACTGTGGTATAAGGTATAAGAGTTTTCATAACTTTCTCTTGAAAGATCCCTTGGTATATGACTATTAATGAAGTTTGTTTTTGCCTTCTACATGGTTGTCCTAGTAAACATGACTTCTATGCATATGACATTATCTCATGGCATTACCATAGACCTCTCCAAGGCAATACCTTTTTCACATGCATGTAGGGTGTCCTGACTATCATCCTTGAGTATTGACTATCCTCTATAGGTATACTGGGTTTCCTTTCATATGTGGGAAAATGTATAGGGCCATTATCCCTTGTCTTTGAAAGGATTGTGTCCCTATGTCCATAAGACTATATCTAATCTTGCTTTATGGTCATAAAATTTGGAATTGTCTTCGCTATCTTATTTGACCATTATCAATGTACAAGCTTCACTCTTGCCTTTGTGATTGTATTCTTTTCTCATGTTTTATAGGTTTTCATGTCTTAAAGAATGCTTTTAACCTCATCCTATTGTAGAAGTCATCAATCTCTACAAAACTATCTTTGTGTTTTCATGACCATATGATTTGTAGCCTCTTTAACACCTGCCCCTTAACACTTCTCATCACTCTTTTGTTCATTGTCATCTATAGGTATGAAAAGTGACCTTTCATTAGTGTTTTTACATAATGACTACCCTTTATACATAGTACTATACTGTGATTTGAGGATTTCATTGTCAAGAAACTTGATGGTTGTCATCTAGGTCTTTTAGTGCTCAGTCAAGGTGCATATAACTATTATATAGAACTTGACAATGAAGGTTCACTATCTTACAATGATTGAAATCTCCTTTGTGTATAGGTAAAGAGTATTGTGATTTTCCTTGACTATCCCCTTACATGATAGTCTCCTCACCCTTATAGGCCTATAGCAAACCATTTATCATGCTTGTACCCTTATGAAGACCAAAACATTTCCCTTATCTTCTCACCATTCTCTTTAACATGGCACTTTCATTACTTAATCTCTTCATATGACTGTCCAATGTTTTGTCATTGTTTTTCCTTTGAAATTGCATTCTTCTAATTATCATGTTATGACAATTTACTTATCATTTTGTCTTTTGGGGTGGGTGACTATGTCTAATTGCATATGAACCTTTGAAAAGATTCTTGGTGACTACTATCAAATTATCATGCTATTCACCATCAATATTTCATAGAGGAAAGGTTATCTTGACAATTTTGTTGTGGTCTTCAAGGTAAAAAAACCCTATCAAAACTATCACTTTTTCTCATATCAAAAGTTTTTACTTTTATAACCCCTGTTATATGTGGAAACATAAAATGAATTGACCCAGGTATTGGCAATCACAATCTTAATAAGACTTTCAAATATTGACAATAGCAAGGTCTTGATGAATTTTCCCCATTTGAAAGCTTATGAAAATATTCATAAACTCCAAGAAAGACTAACTTTTCCTAGACTGTTGATGATCCTCTTAAAACTACTCAAAATAGGCCTTTGATGTCTTTTCATGCCTCTTTCCATTGTATCACAACCCTTGCAAATAGTTTTAAATAACTTCAATCAACAACTTATCACCAACAATCATCTTCACCCTTTTTATGAACATATCTCTTCTAATTCTTCTTACCTCATAGATGGCATATGAGGGGTGATCCCACAATAGTGGTTTACAATTTTTGGCCAAACTGGACACTAAAATTATTATTTTTAACTAAATCTTCACATTGTGGCACCTATAGCAGATAAACCGTGAGGAATTTGAAGATGATAGAAACTAGAGTCTCTCCATATTTTGTCTATAGATTGTAAAAATATTTTTTTCAAAATTTTTGGAATCAGATTGCACTTCTTTTTCCATCTCCCACGAAAATTGGTTTTTTTCATAAAACAACATTTTAAAAAAGTGACACACACCGTATAATGCATAAATTTTTTCCTTAAAGGATAAAATTCTAATTCTTTTGAATTTAGATTTGTAACTCCAATATCTAGTGCTTCCACTTGGTTAGATAGTTTTTTATTGAATATTTTTTCCTTAATCAAGTTTCAAAGTCAAACCAATTACAATTCAAACATAGCGCGACCGTATAAAGCATAACTTTTATTGTATGTATCGATTTTTTTATTTATTTTTTTGTTGGATGAAGGACTCCAATATCTGGTGCACTCATATTTTTCAAAAAAAAAATTGATAATTTTCTATTTTTCCAAATGTGCAGAATAGAGAACTTCATTTTCGGTGAGAAATCTATATTTAATAAAACTTAAAAAACAAATAGATAATAAAACCAAAATATATTAAAATTATATTCGTTGGATAGCTCGTTCTAAGGGCTATCTGATACCAGTTGGGTTTGTGAAGTCTCCTCCATTTTCATTTTCAAATCGAGCTTCGAAGTGCAAAATTCTAAACAATTTTGGTGCCTAGGAGGGTGAAGGTGAAAAAAGGGTGGTTCGGCCAAACAGGTGTTCGGTCGAACCAAAAAAATATGTTTGGTCAAACACATGTTCAGCCAAACATAGGTTCAGTCAAACCACACTAAAATACAATAAAAAATGTATAATAAAGTGGTTCGGTCGAACCTAGAAAATGGGTTCGGCCGAACCCCTTAACATGGATCCTTGTTTTCCCCTTTTTTTTTGTTTTCCGGTTTTTTAATAGTTGTATTTTATTCTTTTTATATTATAATATATAATATACTTATTATTACAATATATTATAATAGTAATAGTATTATAATAGTATTATAATAATATATAATTATTATTAATTATATATTATTATTACAATATATAATTGTTATTATTATAATATTAATAGTATATAATTAAAAAGTAGAGGGGAGAGAGGGAGAGGGGTTAGGAGGGAGAGAATTGAGAGAGAGAGAGGGGGAGTGGGAGAGAGATAAAGGGTAGGAGGTACAAGGATTTAAGGTTTAAGGGTTAAGGGTAGAGGGGAGAGAGGGAGAGGGGTAGGAGGGAGAGACTTGAGAGAGAGAGAGAGGGGGAGTGGGAGAGAGATAAAGGGTAGAGGGTAGAAGGCTTTAGGGTTTAAGGGTCAAGGGTTAAGGGTAGAGGGGAGCTTGAGATAGAATTAATGAGTGAGTGAGAGAGAGAGAGAGGCTTTAAGGCTTAAAGGTAGAGGGTATAGGGGATTTAGAGATAAAAGGAGTGAGTGAGAGAGAGAGAGAGAGAGAGAGAGAGAGACGAAGAGTGGGTCTAGGAGGGAGAGACTGGAGAGAGAGGGGGAAGTTGGAGAAAGATAAAGGGTAGAGGGTACAAGGGTTTAGGGTTTAACCTAGTTAAGGGTAGAGGGAGAGAGGGAGAGGGTAGGAGGGAGAGACTTGGAGAGAGAGAGGGGAGGGAGAGAGATAAAGGGTAGGGGTACAAGGGTTTAGGTTTAAGGGTTAAGAGAGAAGGGAGAGAGGAGAGGGGTAGGAGGGAGAGACTTGAGAGAGAGGGGGAATGGGAGAGATAAAGGGTAGGTACAAGGGTTTAGGTTTAAGGGTTACAGAGGGGAGAGAGGGACAGACTTGAGAGAGAGAGGAGAGGAGGCAGAGTCAAGGTTGGCTACAGAGGGAGCCTCTAGATAGGAGTGAATGAGTGAGAGAGATAGAGGGCAAAGAGGGCACAAGGTTTAGGGTTTAACCTCGGTTAAGGGCAGAGGGGAGAGGAGGAGAGGGGGCAGGAGGAGAGACTTGAGAGAGAGGGGAGGGAGAGAGATAAAGGGTAGAGGGGTGGTGAATGGCTTAGGGTTTAACTTGGTTAAGGGTAGAGGGGAGAGAGGGAGAGGGGTGGTGGAGGGAGACTTAAGAGAGAGAGGGGAGGGAGAGAGATACAAAGGGTAGGGGGTACAAGGGTTTAGGTTGGCGGTTAAGGTAGAGGGGAGAGAGGGAGAGGGGTAGGAGGGAGAGGACTTGAGAGAGGGGAGGAAGAGAGATAAAGGGTAGGGTACAAGGCTTAGGGGTGTGTGCGAGAGGAGATAATTGAGGAGTGAGTGAGGAGTGGAGAGAGGGTTTGGCGCTTAAGGGTAGAGGGTAGAGGGGAGAGAGGGAGAGGGGGTAGGAGGGAGAGACTTGAGAGAGAGGGGGGAGTGGGAGAGAGATAAAGGGTAGGGGGTACAATGGTTTAGGGTTTAAGGTTTAAGGGTAGCAAGGAGAGAGGGAGCTCGAGGGTACATTGATTTATGTTTTAAATATGTGTGCAATAATTTTATAATTAGATAATACTTAATTTTAAAATTTACATAATTGCCCATGGAACAATTTGATGGAACAAATATAAGTTGTATATATAACTGTATATAAGATTCTTGAACTTAAGAATTTCATGAAACAAATATAAGTTGTATATAATTGCATAATTGCATAATTGCCCATGGAACAATTCGATGGAACAACTATAAGTTGTATATAATTGTATATAATATTCTTGAACTTAAGAATTCCATGAAACAAATATAAGTTGTATATAATTAAATGTGAGAGATGATGTTATCAAAGATTCTTGATCTTAAGAATTCCATGGAACAAATATGTACATATAATTGTAATTTACGCAAAATGATTTACAACTATGTACAAGTTACTATAAGTTCTCACTTGAACATGTATAGGGTTACAAGTGAACTTGAAAATCATGGATATAATCTAAGTCAAAGATTCTGGTTCAGTCCGCTCTTTAATAACATGTAGAATTTTTTTATGATCTTCACTATCTAGTCTCCATTTTCTTTGGCCACGTGCATGTGGAACTGCATGAAGATGTAGGGCGCTAGCAATTATCAAGTGACTATATTGATATACCTTGTTATCAGGATGATAGTCAACAAAATGAATCCCATGTTGAACAACTTTGACTTGTTTTAGATATGTCCCTTGCAGTACAACAGAACCTGCATGGTAAACATGAACCTACTTGGTAAGAATATGAACATGTACACCATTTTCATGCTCAAAGTTTGTACAATATATATGTAATGTTTATAATAGTCATGCACACACATGTGAACACAATGTATATATAATTTTAAATTCAAACTCACCTGTGGGAAATGACATTCCATCACTTATTTCAGGTTGTGCTAGCTTATCCCTCTCTTCTGTGCAATGCAATAAATAATAGCTAACACCTTCGATGTTTCCAGGCTCTACTATGAATGCAAAAACATCTCATGTACACCAAATTTACACACAAAATTTCTAAAAAAATTAGAAATGTCTCTAGACTTCAAAGATCATTAACTAGATATGTATAATATATAAAAATTATTGAAAACTTACACATGTACCTTTTCTAACCAATCCTGATATATGGTCATAATCAATTGAAATCAAAGGAATGTCTTCAAATCTTTCTACCTAATTTTCATCATATGTTTCTGAAACAACTAGTGGCACTGTATCCCATTTACCAACATATCCAAGTTCTTGGTTGTTGCATGCATGATCAGAGTTTCCTGCAATGCACTCAGTGCAAAAACAAGAGTAATCCCTTGTGTGTAATGTCCATCCATGGCAACTATCTGAACTCCCAACACAATGCAAAGATCTTGTTTTTTCTACCCTCTTGCATCCATGCATTTGTCTTTTGTCCACACCTAGATACATGTACAACAACAAACTTATGTGAACAAACATGTATATATGTATATAATTTTTAAATTTAAATAAATTCAAATTTTTGAAAATGTAATTTATACATACCCGATATCTCCCAAAATAGTCTATGTGGAATGTGTCGGTTTGTTCTCGAAGATGTGTTGACCACATTTGATGCAAAGTGTTTCTTGCACCATTCAAAAACATCATGTGCATTGTCTATACGATCTTCTGGATAACTCATTTGATGTTTTCTTAAAGCTCGTTTGATGCAAGCTCTTGCTCCATCATGCTCACCCTTTCCATGCCCACTCTCAGAAAAACTCCAAACATGTGGTATTTTGTAGATTTTATGATATCTACAAAGTGCATAGAATGGCCGTGAGGATTTGAATTGTGTTGCACATCCATCTGACCATACAAAATGTTTTTCAAATTTTACACCCCTGCTTCTCAAATTCTCAAAAAAATTGTAAAACAATGTTGGACAAAAAGCGTGTCATGCTCTTTATCATCACTAATATAAAAGTGATATTCTTTCTTTATGGCTCGTTCTTCATCTGTACTCTCAACACCATCCAATTCTGATTGTGCATGTCGATAACACACATGAACCATAATAGTGATCTGCTTTGAAAAGTAATACTCTGATTGAATCTCCTTTTGATGTACGAAGAAGTAATTTTATGCAAAGTTGACTACTGATAGAACTGTTCCAAGTGGGAAAGTATCTCTCAATGTTTGGAATTGACATGCTTGCCACTTAGCAAAAAAGGAATGCTATATGCATGGTTGTATCAAGTTTCGAAAATCTTCCATAAATTTTCCAATAGGAATCTCATCTTCTGCATAGTTCAACCTTGTGGATTCTTTCCCAAAATTTGTTTGCAACTTTACATACTTGTACTTGTGTGAGTAAAATATGTGAATAAACTTAATAAACCACACAATGAATGAAACATTGCATTAGAGAATTCAAATAACAATCTAATCAAATTGAAACAAATAAACTCTCTAAAAATAGTACTTACCTCTTGCAATTTACTATCTTTGTTAGGTCATTATCCTCAATTTAAAGGAAATTTAGCCAAATTTCCACATCTCACAAATTCCTTTTATGAAATTTATTTGAGGTCCATTTTCATGATCACATAAAATAGCCTTTATGAACAAACTTGCCTGTTTAGGAGGTGCATTTTGAAACCCACATCTTTCTTCTCTCATCTTTTGAAACACCTGATAGTAAAGATCAATTCAATATGATAACAGCAACAAGTTTCAAAAAACGTGTTTATCTTCACATAAAATGGTTGTAATCTTTCAAATATTGTTTGCCCAATCTTTATATGAGGATATGTATTACAAAAGTTCATATACATCTCAAATTGTGTTATGTCTAGCCAATGTTTGATATGATTTTCATAAATACTAGGCCCAATCATGTGTCATAACATCTCTAGTATTTGATGATGGACGAGTCTGATCATGCAAAAAACTTGAGATCAATTTCCTAACAACATCTTCAATCCTGTCAAAATAGGGAGCTCTACACAATTGCCCAATTTCCTTATGAACTCTCATCCAAAAACTTTCTTTTTTTCTCATATTTTATTAACGTGGTGCTACTATAACCAATTTCAGCCAAAAGTGCAGACAATTTTCTTTTTCTTGCTATATCTTGATGTACAATAGATGTCAACATTACCCTTCTTGTAGTGGCCTTATCCACTGATCGAGATCCTTTCCCAATAGAATCTAAACCCTTTTTAACATTTTGAGTAATATCCTTTTGTAATCCCATGTGTTTCTTCTTCTTTGATGTCGAATGTACACCCAACAATTGTAATGACTCTTTTAGCTCATTACGAAGAAATAAATGTGATAACAATTGGGTTTTTTCAAGTGTATCAAGATGATTGAAATGGTGATTGATTATTCCATTTATAGATTTAGTCATTGACCTCTTTCTCTTATTATAAGGCTGGTTGGGATAACATTTCAACTTCTCCATATCCATTTCAAGTAAATGATTTAAATTTCTATAAGAAATTTGTTTCGTCACCTTTTCAACTAGTTTTATATGCTCATCCATAGCAGTAGAAGGAAGTGATCCTGACCCCTCTCCAACATGCATTGTTTGAACTTGGGCCTCCTCCCTATCTTCAAGGTCCATGTGTTCTTCAACGGATTCATTTGATCCAATATATAGATTTGGATTGACTTCAACATGAGAACTTCTTGCTTGTTGAGCCCTTTCTACATGTCACATTTTGCAAAGAAAAGTGAGAGATGATTCTATATAAGTGAAATTTATGTATACAAGAAAACAAAGTGATAAGACATGATGCTATAAGTGACAAAAGTTTTGAACAACTAGTTTTATATGCTTATCTATACCAGTAGAAGGAAGTGATCCCGACCCCTCTCTAGCAAGCATTGTTTGAACTTGGGTCTCCTCCCTAACTTCAAGGTCCATGTATTCTTCAACAGATTTGTTTGATCCAATATCTAGATTTGGCTTGACTTTCGCTTGAGAATTTCCTGCTTGTTTGAATTTACATGCAAGCAAAGAAAGTGAGAGACTATGAATTATTTACTTGTGGAGTTGAAAGAAATAAAATCAAATATTCTTAAACTTAAGAATTCCATGGAACAAAAGCAATTGGAAATAGATGATAAGCAATTTAGGTAATGTCTATGCAAGATGACTATTTTTTAGTATTAAAGTTTCCAAGTTAAATCTAACATGGTTTTCATAAAAGGCATGCATATTTATAAGCAAAACAAATTGAGGTGTTAATAAAATTCCTAAACACATACTTGAGAGAGAGAGAGAGAAGAAACAAGCAAGTGTACCTTGTTTCTTTCTATGATAATTTTCCAAGTTTTGTTCACGCCTCTTTTGTTCTTCTTCTTTTGACAATTTTCGTTGAGCCGCATTTTTTCTTTTTTCTTTGTTGTCCCATTTTCTTCGTCAAGTTAAAGATGTCTCCAAAATCCACAAGCTCCAACTAATATAAATGTGAATTAATCTTGCAATTTGATATGGAATAATGAAAAATAAGCTTGTATCTATATGCATATGGGGAAAAAATTATTCTAGTGTATGGAATAACTACATCCTAGATCATTAAATGAATCAAGTGGTAATCAAACAAGTTATTTCATTGTGGAGTTTGTTGTTTTTTAATGTATAGATATGCAACATATATCTTAGAGTAATTTTAGAATTTTGTTACTTGTCAAAAAGACAATAGAGGTATAATTTGAATTAATTTTTCTTATGTTTCAAAGAATAAAATTTTCATATAATTTAATAATGGTGTAGATTAAGAGATTATTTATGAAATAATTTAACATAAAAAATTTATAACTTAGAGGGGAAGTGTTTGGAGGATGGTATATAATTATAAAAGGAATGTTCCTACCTCTTCTTTATAATTATATTTTATAACTCGTTTATAAAATATCATTAGTCTACTTGAGCTTGAGAGTAATTTATTTTATAATTTTTGACTTCTTACTATAAAATTCAATGGGTGTGCATGCAAATTATTTATTGTGGTTAACATGAATGAACTTAATTATAAAGTGGCATGTTCATTTCCTAAAATTCTAATAGAGATCAAATGTATATCATATAAGGAAATGTAAGTTCTAAGAGATCATCAAATAAGCAAATGTATGTATATTGAATATAAGCAAATGTATACATATATCATATAAACATGTAAACATAAGCAAACACATACATACATGTAAATAGATTCAATGTATAAACATGTAACATGTTATAAGCAAAGAGCCAAATGTATGTATATAAGCAAATAGCCAAATGTCTGTATATAAGCAAAGATCATCAAATGTCAAATACTAAAAATCATCATATAAGCAAATAGCCAAATGTATGTATATAAGCAAAGATCATCAAATGTCGAATACTAAAGATCATCATATAAGCAAATACATGTAGTAAAGATCATAGATCTAGTGTAGGGCCTCATATGAATGTCGACTCCTAGTTGAATGGCCATCTAAATGAGAACGGTCTTGCTCTGATGGGTGTGCTGAGCCCTACAAATAAAAATGTGTACAAAATGTATTAAATACATATAATTTATATTAAATAAATTTTATGAAAGTTATTTTTAAGAATGTACTTGTATATTTTTATATATCTATCTAGATCTATGTGCATACATATGCATGTACATATACACATGTATATATAAAAATTTAAAACTCACATGTCCACTGGCAGTAGATTCATCCATAGAGTCACGTCGATGTACACGATCTGGAGGAACAAGGCTAGAAGTGACATGAGGTATGTCCACCTACAACATATATACATATATCAGTACATGAATATCTCTAAGTTAAAACTAAAATTTAAAAATAATTAAAAAGGAAATGAAACATGCACATGCACACATACATGCACATCATCTGATATCAGATGACCTAAGTCCTCTGAAATGAACGCTTCCACCATATCAACTATACAGTCAAGCGACGAACCAACATCTGCATCCCTCTGATCTATTCCATGTCATTCCATAAATAATGAGTGAAGAGGACTATGTAGGTGAGATGGCATTGGTGATGACAAACCAAAACCAATCAACATGTCAGTAAAACCCATAGTCTATGCAACTACCGAATGCTCTATAGGTGGATCCTGATGTGCACTAGTGTTGGGCTGAGAGTGATGGGATCTTGGAACTGAACGACCTTTGCATCTCAAATGATCTCTAACATGCTCTATACTGATCCCATAGTTTGATGCAATGGAGGCATATGCCTCCAAGAGGTCCTCAACTAAACAATGCAGAGTCATGCGTGTCATATCTCCTGTAAGTGCGTCAAGTTGTGTGGGAGTAGGGATGTTTGTTGTTGTATAAGGATCCATGGTTGTCCACTGTGTTGAAAATGGTGTGGATCGAGAACCTCTAGACATCAAATACTGACCTACACGATCAGTAGATATCCTACAAGTGGCAGTTGCAATCTCACCTACAGTGTCAATTGCTTCCTTTTGGGAAGCAATGACAACCTCATCTGTTATGGGGGCTAGAGTTGGGGTGAGAGCAGGAGACCTCTCGCCAACTAATACCCTAAACACTGGGGGTGGTCTATCTACTCAATGATAGGTGGGCCTATTAGCAATCCTACCACACCCCTGACCAGCATATGGTGGAATGTCCAGGTAGTTGACTTTGAGGCCCAAATGGACCTCAGCATACAACTGCTGAACAAAATACAATGGAATCTGATCATTGTTTGGGTATAGACTATGTGCTGCGAGAAATCGTGGGTAGATCAATGAGGCCATAACATGATCGACACATCTAGTGACCTGATATCCCCTAACCTTACACACATTTTGATAAAATGGAAAACAAGTGGCTTTTATCATTTCTTTGGTCACACTATCCTGTATTTGTTTAAGGGGAACGTCACCATGTACTTCTCGCATGCGGGAAAGAATAGCAACTACTCTATCTGGGGAATATGAACTAGTCCTCTCAAGTTCATCTTTTAGTTTTTCTAGACTATGCAATATTGACATGCATGGTTCAGTATATATACTCGGGTTTGCACCATGTGCTAATGAATCTCTCAATTTTTTAATCTCATTAGTGGTATTTGCAAAAAAAAATTCTACAGGTGGAACATCTTCATTTTCCATGTTATATATGTATGTACACCTAAAGGAGCAATCAGACCTTGGTAAATAATATATCTAGATATAGAGAATATATTTATCTAAAATAGTTCTAATAATTCATCTACTCATAAATAATATTTTCATACAATTAACAAAATAACATTCAACATCTATCTAGTTTTTAATAATCAAAGCATTCAAATTACTAGATTGCACACAAAACATAATCTAAAACAGTTCTAAATTTTAAATTTTAAATCAATCTAATAAAGTTTGACTTCATATTGTATACTTGTTATAACATCTCACTAATCCAACCATACATTTTATATATGTTAAAAAATATATAATAGTTCAAAATATAACTTCTAAATATGATAGTAAATCTAATCAAGCATGACCCAAATATAGGATAAAGACAAGAATCTTAATCTAAATCATTATTTTGAGTTTGGTTTAATAGAAATTGTAAAAAATTATAATCCTGAAAAAAATAATGAATAAACTTTAAAGGATCATTTTAACAATGGTGAATTAGTGCCTAAAGATTGGCCTAAAAAGTTATAATATTCAGCGTTTTCATCACAAATGATATATGAAAACAATTCTAAAATTTAAATTACTAGATTGGTTGTTCCACCTCTTCGAATGAGATTAGTAACAAGGTTTATGAGTGTGTTAAATAGGGGAAGAGGTTGGGTATATAATGTACTTTAGACATGGTTGTTGAATGTAAAATTATTTAGACCATGAGAGGGTTGAACAATTTAAAAAGAATTGGAAGACAACTATAATCTATAACATAGCATCCTTAAATGGTTCAAATTTTAAATGAAACAATGAAAGAAATAATAAGAAAACAAAGATTAGTGTAAAATTATTTGAAAATAATTGGGGATAAAACTATCTTTAAATTTAATAGTTGTTAACATAAATGAACTTCAAAATAGGATTATGTAAGTGAAAAACAAGTTCTATTGCCTTCATTGAACCTAAATTTATCTAGTTAAGATATGTCTAAAATTAAGAATTCACACTAGAATATCAATATTCCATAAGAATCTCATAAAGAGGATGAATTTAATGGAAGATAATATAAAATCCTCCATATGAGGATGAATTTTATCATTACATTATGAGTGAATCATCTCAATTATATAGCCAAGAACATCAAAAAATTATAGATTGGAAAGCAAAATAATCACACATTTGTCATATTTTTATATGTATAAAGTTTAGATACCATCAAACTATTTGAACTTATAGATTGCATAAAGCTATAAATTTAATCGTTAAAACTAATTTATTAAGAATCAAATCTAATAAAGTTTGACTTCATATTGCATACTTGTTATAAGTATCTCACTAATCCAACCATACATTTTATATATGTTAAAAAATATATAATATAACAATTTATACAACTTCTAATTATGATAGTAAATCTAATCAAACATGACCCAAATGTAGGATAAAGACAAGAATCTTAATCTATACCATTATTTGTTTGAATGTTTAAAATTAGTTAAAAAAATTCTTTGAGGGATTTATGCAAATATGACATCTTAGAAAGATAATTTCATGTCATTTTGGTGAAGGTCATAACTTAACTTTTAATTTATCATTTATGGGAATGACATCTTCGAGAAGTTTATAGAAGGCCATAGATGGCCCACTTTTTGAATTAAATTTAGTTATGAATTTGTATTTTTTGGATGCGCATTTAGATTTAAATTTACATGCCAAAGTCACAATGTCCTACTCTTGATTAAATTCCTACAAGAAATTAAGGAACTTGGGATACCCACCTCCCAATGGTCTTGGAATGGATGCATTTAGATGGAGAAGGATTTCAAAAGGCTCATGGTACTTGTGGACCCCTCAAAGGCATGATATATAACACATGAACTTTATTTATGAAATTTGGTCTTTAGTTGTTGGCTTCTAGTATGAATGTGATCTATAAGGTGGAATTCTTAGTTGAGACTCTCAATCTTCCATTGTTGGTTTCTAGTGTGATTATACAATATGAGCCAAGTATTAATTTCTAATTTGTTAATTATTGAAAGAAGGTATATAAATTATTCTCATCTTAATTCTCACACAGAGTTGTCTTAGTCAATTTCTCATATGAGTTCCATATATTTGTAAAAAAAATTAATATAAAAACATATTTTATTTCATTAATTAACCTATCTATTCTATGTTACAAAGGATGCTTTTATTTTAAATTATAAGTATATAATTCAAAATTAATTAGTAATTCAAGATAGAGTACACACAATTTATTTAGTTAAAATAAAATAGCATTCTTATTTCCATGAGAGTTATGTAGAATGGTAACTTGATGTCTTGGAAATATTTCTTTAACACACTAAATTTTTATCATTACATTATGAGTGAATCATCTCAATTATATAGCCAAGCACATCAAAAAGTTATAGATTGTAAATAAAAATAATCACACATTTATCATATTTTTACATGTATAAAGTTTCTACCATCAAACTATTTATACTTATAGATTAAATTATTTTTGAATTTGGTTATTTGGGTTCAACATTTCATGCTTTAGGATTTTCTTGTGTTTTCACCATTGTCATGTGTCTAGCTATGTATTTTATAGGTGTAGGAAATTTAGAGGAAGGCAAGGTTGAACAAAATGCTTAAGGATGAGATGGAGCCTTGTTTACCTTAGGATTTGGTTGAGGCTCCCTTTGGGCATAATCGAGGGGTGGTTGGTCCTCTTCTAGACATGACTAATTTAGAAGGTCTTGTCAAGAGAAATTTAGAGGAGATTGGTAGAGACAAGAATCATGTTAGAGATGGATTAGTTGGAGTTCATTGCCTCTACCATTCTCTTGAATTGCAACATTCACCTCTTGGTATTCCTTCTAATAATTTAAAAATATGAAGAAGGTTCAAGTTTAGAAGATTATAGGAACCCTTTATATTCCCTTTGGTCTCAAGTTTGGAAACTAAAGATGGAAACTCCATTAGAAAGGAACTAGGTTCATTCATGGAAAAGGATAAGGTTGACAATAAGATATAGTTCCTTGAAGAATTTTGGATTCAAGTTGTTGTGAAATGATAGATCTACTAATGTTTTTGGGAAAACGACCCTCTTTATTAGATACATTGCCACTATTGGTGGAGTATTTCTAATTGGATGTTATTTTTCTAACTTACAACTATATTTTTCTTGTTGTTGTTCCATGTCAATATGATTGATCCTTTATTGTCTCTTTATTGGTCTATGTAAAAGGGTGGGGCCCTTTCAAAATTTCTATTTCTAATTCATAAATCCAACCAAAAGTATTTACCCTTAATTAAAATATAAATTTAAACTTTAAAATAGTCTTTTTTGATATTATATAATAGCCTCATGTATTTAATATAAATCCTATTATTCTTTATGTTTAATTTCAAAATTTTAATGCTCTTGTATAGGTTACAAGTGCATTCTTTACATTTTTTCTCTTTCTTTTGTCTATTTTGTATGGGTGTCTTATATGCATTGCCTCAAAACATATAATTTTGATTTCAATTTAGCTTTCTTGCAAAATTTAAACTTAAGCTTGTACTTAAAAAATATCATGTTATCCTTGCTAAAAAAAATTACAAATTATATGTACAAACATTATGGAAATTTTATTACAAGAATAAAATATGAACCCCTTGGAGTATCTATATAAAACTATGAGCAAGGCCAAGAAGCAAATTCAACATTTGTACATGGGTCCACAAGAAATAAATATGAACCAATCTAGCACACAATTGATCAAAGGTAGAAAAAACAACTCTATCAATATATATTCATGCAACTGCCTACTATTTTAACCCTAATTTTATTTTTTTTAGTTCATTCAAAGCAAATAAGAAGGTCATGGCTGGCCTCAACATGTGTATGGAGATGTTGGTCCTCAATGAGAATCTTAGAGACATCAAACATAATGTGTTACAAGTTTATAAAGGAGCAGAAGGGAGGTTATTTTCTTTACCTCTACACATTGGAAACTTTCAAGCAAATGTAATTGGCAGTTGTAAATCCAAATTTTACAAAATGGGTATTGTTTAAAAGGCTTTAGAAACTTGCAATTGGCAGCTGTAAAGCCAAATTTTACAAAATGGGTTTGTTTAAAACATTTTAGAAACTTTCAAGCAAATGCAATTGGTAGCTGTAAATCCAAATTTTCTTGCAAAATGGGTTTGTTTAAAAGGATTTAGAAACTTTCAAGCAAATGCAATTGGTAGCTGTAAATCCAAATTTTCAAAAATATGTATTGTTTAAACTTAGGTTTTAGAAACTTTCGAGCAAATGCCATTCACACTGTAAATATGTATTCTTTAAAAGGTTTTAGAAACTTTCAAGCAAATGAATTTGCAGCTGTAAAGCCACCTTCACCCGAGCTGTGAGCCAAAATGGGAGCTTTGAAATAGGGTTTATATTGATTTTAAACCATAATTTTTTGTTTCATGGAATTTTCCTAAATTTGGTTTCATAGAATTCATTTAAAGTTTGAAATCTTCAAACAAATTCAATTTTTAATCAATCTAGATTGTGGAAAAAAAAACCAACCTCATTCAAGTTTTCACAGGTCAAAGAACTGGGTGCACATTGATATGGTGGTCCACACACTTTCGGTTTGCCACGTTTGGTTGCACAGTCACGTTCATCGTTGTACACAGTTTGTAGAGAATGTTCATTTTGTTTGACAGTGATAGACTGGCTTTTTAAAAAATCCCTAATTCAACGGGTTTGGTTGAACATGGGTTTGACCGAACCCCTTAAAATAATATTATTTTTGTTCACCGTTCAATGGTTCGGTCGAACCATTCAATTGGTTCATTTGAACATATAAGTTCGACCAAACCCCCTTTGGTATGAAAATATCAAAACAAACAAATTTCCTTCCTCTATACAATTGTAAACCACTATTGTGGTTTCACCCCTAAAAGAAATCAAATAGATTCAATCAATTATTGATGCTTCATAAAATATTGTGAAAACAAACTTGATGCTTTGATGCTAATTTATAGTTGATAATAAATTGATGGAATAATAATGGAAAACATCTAGAACTCAAAGATATAAATGGCATAGGTACCAATAGTTTGAAGAACACTGATTAAGTGAAAATAGAATGTCACCTCCAAAAATAGGAATCCAAGAATGTCCATATGGTAAATGCTCCATCTCACTAAAATGCATAGGTAACCAACCCTTGCATCCACCTACTATATGGGAACAAGAACTAGATACATATAACTCAAAATGAACTAAGGAAGCCCCACTTCAAGTGTTGTGGGTAGTGCATGTGTATATTGGAGGAAATGTATCAATGGGTCCTATAGTGTATATAGATCTAAAAGTGGTTACACAATGATACATAATTTAAGCTTGCTACACAAGAATGATGCCCCCAAGAAATATAATTCATTGGTTAAGTAATTATTCAAATTTATATCAAATTGAAATTAATAATGGTATATTAGTGCCTAAAAAACATCACATTGGACATAATAAAAGAATAATAATTGTACTAGAGAAAATATTTCTACTTGTTTCTTGCCTTATTAAAAAGGGACTTTTACTTTTCCATAGATGCCATAATTTTTTTTATGTCAACCAAATGTAAACTATTTACCATATGTACGAAAAATATATTTATCTCCAAATAAATTAAACTTTGAAATGATTTGTATGGTAGAAAAATAAATAAACATGTATGTATGTTGAGGCATATTGATCATAGGACAAAACTAGAGGATGTGCTTATCCAAAATATTAAATATTAAAAAAAGTACATTTAGAATTAATTGCTCATGAATGAGGAATAATTTTACAAAAGGAAAGCCATGAAAATTTAATACCATAAACATGACCAGGCTCTTGGGATAAAATGAATAATAAAATATCCAACCAATAGTATTCAAAACCTAAAATGTGTCTTAAAAATCAAAGTATCAACATGTTAAATGTAGTCTTTCAGCCATTCAAATGGAAGAGAAAAAATGATATTATAGAGAAAATTATATTAAATATCATCTTAGGTTAAATTTGATGGATGGAAGGATATGGGGATTTAAGATATCTTATTTGTAGCTCATCAAAGGATGGAACCTCATATGGTTTTTATAGATAACTAGAGTAATTTTAATTCCTCTTCATGAAAAATCTATAGGATTTCTATGGACTCTATTGTTTTAATATATAATTAGGGTGGTATACTATAATATGGAGTGGATATTCAAACAAAATACATACCTAAAATAATACTTATCTTAGACATGAATTTACATACTATGAACATTTTTAGTATTTGAATGATAAAATAACTTCTATTTCAATTTGCATAATAGTTTTGAGTAAACATTTGTAACATTATGTGAGTCTAAAATAATGGTGTCAGGAAAATAATTTCAATTTCCTTTGGTAATGCAGATGATGGTGGTGGTGATTTAGAAGATAAAGATGATGGTTTTTGGTCAATAGGGGGGTATGGTGGCTTCACATATTTTGCTGGATTCTTGGGGTTTTTTCTCTTGGTAGTTTCCTGTTGCTTATGCCTAGATGTGCTTGTGGCAGCTCCGTTCTCCTCCTAGTGGTGTGCAGCAAATGTGGTTGCCTATGTGGGTTTGTGGTTTGAATGGATTTGTTTCTCCTACCATGATGGCTTTCCATTTTGTGCATCTTGTGGCTAGGGCCTGGTTTCTTATTTGGATGTGCCTTTCTGGATGCTCTCAATTCGCTATCGTGGCTAGTTCAGGCCTCTACTCATTCTTACAAGCTCGTTCTTCTACCTGCCTGTTGGCTATGGGTTTGGTTCCTATCTTCTTTTTGGCCTTGTTTTTCGATTCTTGGTCCTCCTCTCCTATATTTGTGCTAAATTT
>VDFB02193867.1:709636838-709654654 GCA_007258455.2 Sequoia sempervirens | reverse complement strand
TTTCAAGGGCTTGAGCTTATGCATTGTAATTATCACCATTTGATTATTACAAGGTTGCATATTGTCTCTATATCTCATTCAAGTTGAATAGAGTTTTCATAATTGTTATTACAGGTGTGAAGAAGATTGGTAAAGATAGAAGAAGCATTATCAAGCAAGAATTGGAGCTATTGTAATTCAGAGATTGAATAATAGAATAATTCTTGGTGGAGTTTTTTCTCGAAAGGGTTTCTCCATGGTACATCTTGTGTAATCTTTCTAATATCCTGTCTAGTTCTTCTATCCACTTCTCTCTACATTCTACAACAGTAAAATGGATTAATGAAGATAATCATCCATAAAGAATATACATAACAAAGAAAAGACTTACTTAGATCAGCAATATTAAAGTTTTACAGAGTATTAAGCTAAGAAAACACCTCATTTTTCAACATTAAGGAAGGTACAAAGGTATAATCAAGACAATCTTGGTCTTTGCAAAGTACTACACTGTCTTTTTGGGGTTTATTCTATATATAGAATTAGTTTTGAGGCATCTCCATCTCATGGGGAGCATTGGTTTTAGAATCCATTTAAGTAAGGGGGAGCTCATGTATTTTTTGGATGTTGTAAATAAAAGATATCATATCCTTTTCCCTTGATGTCAAAGGGGGGAGAATCATATGTGTGTTGTCATCAATGCCAAAGGGGGAGATTGTTGGCAATAATTGTTGTCATTGATGTCAACTCAATATGGGTTATCATTGATGTAAGATGCACGTTGCTAAAGTATGTACATACTCTGGAAGTAGTTGTTGCATAGTTGATATCAGTTGGTGTATGTCTGCAAAGTAGTATAAGGAAGAATGGTGTTCTATGTGTTACGTGGAGGTGGGTACACTTGTTCCAATATGTTTCCAACATGCCTACAATGATATCATATAAATTTAGTGTGCCAAACATAAAGAAAAGGTGCATAAGTTTCTCTAAGGCATTTACAGTGAAGACTCTAAGGTAGAGTCATAGTATTCTGGTCCACATCTTTTTGTTGTGCAATATTTACTCTTGCGTTTCAAATGATATGTTAGTTAAGTTTTGAAGGTTCCATATCCAAGAAATAAATTCATTGCACCTTCTATAGTGAAAGTTATAAGTAACAATGTTCCATTCTATGCTCTAGCAGAGTATTGTGTTGATAAAGGCTTACTAGAATGATCTGCATTCCTCCAGATTTGAAGTATTGGTTTTCCAGTTCTATGAACATGTTCATTAGTGATCATGACATACTAATTAGTAGTATCAAGTGTTGTGATGGTTTGCAAGTTCAATTTTTGGATAATAGTGTGCTACAATCTACCCAGATTGCTTTGTTTCTACATATTATGTGGGTTTCTCCTCTCACGCTAGCATATGATGATCAATTTCTTCAAAAGAAGGTTGAGGAGATATTATCTATAGGTTGCAATGCTTATTTTTTGGTCTGCCTAATATTTTTGGTCTCTCCCCATAGTACAAAAGTGAATAGATGGTAGTTTTGGTAGTGGTATCATTATTTGGGCCGATAGACTTGTCTTTGTCATTAGTGGTTGACCCTGATTAGTTTTGAAGAATACGTTATGACATGTTTGCATCCCGAATATTGTGTGCTAATTCAAAATTGTTTATCTTGTAAATATTATACATAATTGGAGTCGACCAGTGAGATATCAAGGGTTTGTTCTAAAGGTCATACTGGAGCTGACCTAATAAAGTTTTTGAGTTGTTGCAGAGGATATATATATATATATGTAGAAGATCAAATTCGTCTATGTAGGTGATGATTGATAGTGATTAGTGGTAGAGAAAAATACAAAAAAAAGATGAAATGTTTGAAATCAATGTAAAGGGCTAATTGTGCAAAATAGTGACTGCAACATCAACATATGTTAGATGCTTCTTCATAGCAGTTCATAATAAATTTTCTCAATCTAATTTTTATGTATCCTGCTTTGAGACAGTGAGTCTTATCAGGTCCTTCATATCTTACTCTAAGGTAGTATACCTTAGTTTGCAAGTCCACAAGCAGTAAGCCTCAAAACATTGTACTTCTTGTTAGCAATGAGCTACATATATTGTAGGTAATCCTCACTGTGGTTTTTCCCTCATTAGGTTTTCCATGTATAAATATTGGTGTCTCTATGTGATGCATGCGTTCTCTTTTATTCTTTTCAATTATTGTGATATGTTGTTAATATGCAAATGGAATGGTTGTTTTAATATATGTTGATTTACCCCCCCTCTTAGCACATCATTATGTTCAACACACTTGGAAACTCCAAGTTATTCTACTAGTTTCAAATGGACTAGGTGCTGGTATGTGCTCAAATTTTTACAAAAAAATAGTCTTCATTATTCTAGTTTTAAGAGCATTTCAATGAATTTCCAGCTAGTTTGAATTTTGTATCATGTCTTCAATTCATGGATGTATGTTCTATAACCCTCAATTCCATGAAAATGTTGCTTATATGACCTCTTATCAGCTACATCAAATTGAACATGTAGCTAGTTTTATTCCAAATGCCTTTGCTACATAAAGAAACTGACATGTTCAATAGAATTGCCACCCACCCACCCTTGATTAGGCCTCATGTTAGCCTGCATATGTTCAAACTCAACCACAAGAAGGCCATTTTGTTTCCAATCAACATAGATACCCTCATAGCCAACCTCAAAATGTTGGTAACCTGAGCATCAAGGATATAATGTTGGATTTTCAATGACAAATGATTGAAATTGAATGAGATCAAGAGCATCACTTGCAGTAGGAAGAGTTGGCTTATCAAGATTTACATGACCAACACAAGATATAAATTCAAAGGAAACAATATGAAGAGTCTCTTGCAAAAGAGATTGCTACCAAACAAGAGTAGGTAAAGTTTTGCTTACCCAAGCACAAAGGTTAGAAACTGCATCAACTTCTTACATTCCAAATCAGCTTGCAAAAGAAGAGTTTCCCAAGTATGAAATTCCAACCTTCAAGCAAGATAAGGAGAATACATTGATGCCTATGTTAACAAATCAGTTAGGACAACAAGACAACAATAAATAGTTTGAAGAGCATGGTCTTTTGGGACATTGAGATAACAAGCAAGAAAAAGGTGATGAAAATGATGATTTGACACTCTTATTTGACAAACTTCCTTGTTTTGCTGATGAAGATGAAGAAGACATGCTCATTCTAACATCAAAACTAACTTCGAAGCAACTAGAAGATACAAACAATCTTGATAAGGTGTTGGTATACCAAGAGCAAAATAAGGACAACATTGTTTTGAAGAGTGTGAATATTGACATACATAAGGAGAATAAGCTAGAAGTTAATGAAAATATTTTTTCCAGAATCATAGAAGAGGTTTTTTCAAATCTTGATGCCAAGATAGCACTTTTGAATTAAAAAATTATGAGCAACACAAACTAGAGGAGAAAGCAACTATGTTTCCATTTGAACAACATGAACCAAATCATTCCAATGTGTGTGATGTTAAAGAAGCATTCCTAAAAGAAGCAGCCAACAATAAGAATTTGAAGTTTATTTGTTCAACAGGGTGTTCTATCAGACATCCAGTTAAGACGGAGGCCAACAAAGCATCACATGTCATGCTTGCACCCAAGCATAAAGTTGTAGCTGAAGACGATAAGCATGAAGTTGTAGTTGAAGAGGAATGCATTCAACTTACCTATGCACTTCAAAACAGTAGTATGCATGACCAACATGAAGAGGTAAGTGGATTTGTTTTATTTTTCCAAGAGGTATTGCAATATTTGGTTAAACGTTTATCATTTCTCCACCTCCTCTTGGCTGCTCAAAAATAGGTAAAGAGTTGTAAATTGATGAAAAAAGGAAGCTACTTCAAGGATCCGGTTAATGGTTTTGTTTGAGTGAGTCTTATTCTTGTTTAGTGTAGGTTAGGATATGTTTTCTTTCAAATTCAATAAGTGTTGATGCACAATGTTTTAGGTGTTGTTTTTCTCCAAGTGTTGAAGCATAGTTAGTTAGTGTCTAGTTTTAGACATGTTACAGCTAGTTGTCAAGTCTGATTTTTAATTTGTTTCATACTCTTTTGACCCCTATGACCAATGGATATGCAAGGCTATTGGTCCTATAAGTTTCAGCAAGCAAATCCCCCTCAAATGTCACCAAAGATGTTGACACTTCCATTTTAGAGGCACTTTTTTTGAGGATATTGTTAAAATTTTAAAGTTCTTTAAAAGGAAAAGGTAAAAGTTTGTAATGGAAAATCAAACTGGAAAAAAAAAATTGAAAAAAAAAAAATTTCTAGGTCTTTGGGTGCCTAAGTAAAGAAGAAAGTTTTGGTTTTGTTTCTTTGACTGTGTATGAGGAGAGACTCTAGGGTTTCAGGTAAAATGGCATTAAAGGAGTTGCATGGTGGTGTTGAAGGAGTGCAGGGAGATAAGAATGGAAGGACATGTATCACCACATCTTAGAGATTTCTGAAGGCCCATGTCACATTGTAGAGATTTCAGGAGTTAGTTGGAGCCTAGTCCACATTACAAAAAACTATGAGTTCACCATCATACTTTCCCAGGTTTAATTATCAAATTCTTTTTTTGTTTGCTTGGTAGTAAGGTTTTGCAAATATTCGCATAGGTTTTTATCCTTTAGCTTGATCTACAATGTAGTAATATTTCCTCTTTTATTATCATCCTCAATGTTGAGACAAATGAAAATAAATAAATTGTATTGGCATAGATAGCAAAAAACTCGCATCTATTTGGTATTGCTATCACAACCCTATATTTAGGTTCTGCAATTCCATTTATGGCGCAGTCTCCTAAAAATTTTAGTTATATTTCTCCTCCTTCTCTAGGGAATAAGTGAAACAGTGTTCACCCATTGGTGCAGTTCTTTCAATAGTTGAGTATGTCAAGGGATCAAAGGTTGTTTGGAAAATTCCAAAATCTGCTAAAGGTGCCCTTTTATTGTCAATGGGTGCAATGGAAAAGCCATCAATTTTTGGGAGATGAGTCCAATTTTTCTAAAATATGTTGGACTACAAGAGGAAATGCTCTTTATGGTTCAAAAGAAGAAGATTGAGGAGTTTTCTATGGTGGCACTAGGAGCTTTTTCAAGTACCCCAATTGATGAACTTGAAATTCTAACATGAGAACTTTCACAAACAAACATTTAGAACAACATATCCAAAGAAGCTACAAAAGATGTGGAGGGTTTAATTTAAGAATCTATAGATGAAATGAATTCAATGTTGGATAATGCTATCTAGGTATGGCATGATGAGTTTGAGGGTGTTGTCATGAATCACAATTTGTTTTATGATTCGTAACAATGTTCTAGCTTTGTGGCTTGTGAATTTGAATAGCTAACAAATGCTAAGGAAGTTCCTCTTGGCTCTCATCAGTTTTATCCTACCTATGAGAAGTTTGGTTCTGACATTAATGATATTTCCAATCTAAAGCATTACATTATTTGAACTCACATGAGTACACACATTTTTCCATAATATGTTGTTAGTTTTAAGGCTCCTCACCAATCACCTACTTGTTTAGATGGATTGAAAGCAAATGAATCTGTTGTTGATATTTACAGGAAGAAGGATCACATATGAAAATAAAGAAAAGGTGGCATAAGATACAAGTGCCTAAAAGAGAATTGTTTAGATGTCTAGTTCTTCTCAGGGTGAAACCACAATAGTGGTTTATAATTGTATAGAGGAAAGAAATTCGTTTGTTTTGAGATTTTCATACCAAAGGGGGTTTGGTCGAACTCATATGTTCGAACGAACCAATTGAATGGTTTGTTCGAACCATTGAACGATGAATGAAAATAATATTATTTTAAGGGGTTTGGTCGAACCCCTGTTTGATCGAACCCATTGAATTAGTGCTTTTTAAAAAAGCCAGTCTGTCACTGTCAAATGAAACAAACATTCTCTGCAAACTATGTGCGGGGACGAACGTGACTGTGGAACTGAATGCGGCAAACAGAAAGTGTGTGGACCACCATATCAACGTGCACCCAGTTCTTCGACCTTTGAAAGCTTGAATGAGGTTGGTTTTTTTTCCATAGTCTAGATTAATTATAAATTGCATTTGTTTAAAGATTTCAAACTTTAAATGGATTCTATGAAACCAAATTTAGGAAAATTCCATGAGACAAAAAAATTATGGTTTAAAATCAGTATAAACCCTGTTTCAAAGCTCCCATTTTGGCTCACAGCTCGGGTGAAGGTGGCTTTACAGCTGCAAATTCATTTGCTTGAAAGTTTCTAAAACCTTTTAAAGAATACATATTTACAGCTATGAATGGCATTTTCTCGAAAGTTTTTAAAACCTAAGTTTAAACAATACATATTTTTGAAAATTTGGATTTACAGCTTCCAATTGCATTTGCTTGAAAGTTTCTAAATCCTTTTAAACAAACCCATTTTGCAAGAAAATTTGGATTTACAACTACCAATTGCATTTGCTTGAAAGTTTCTAAAATGTTTTAAACAAACCCATTTTGTAAAATTTGGATTTATAGCTGCCAATTGCAAGTTTCTAAAGCCTTTTAAACAATACCCATTTTATAAAATTTGGATTTGCAACTACCAATTACATTTGCTTGAAAGTTTCCAATGCGTAGAGGTAAAGAAAATAACCTCCCTTCCGCTCCTTTATAAACTTGTAACACATTATGTTTGATGTCTCTAAGATTCTCATTAAGGACCAACATCTCCATACACATGTTGAGGCCAGCCATGACCTTCTTATTTGCTTTGAATGAACTAAAAAAAAAAATGAGGGTTAAAATAATAGGCAGTTGCATGAATATATATTGATAGAGTTGTTTTTTCTACCTTTGATCAATTGTGTGCTAGATTGGTTCATATTTATTTCTTGTGGACCCATGTACAAATGTTGAATTTGCTTCTTGGCCTTGCTCATAGTTTTATATAGATACTCCAAGGGGTTCATATTTTATTCTTGTAATAAAATTTCCATGATGTTTGTACATATAATGTTTGTAATTTTTTTTAGCAAGGATAACATGATATTTTTTAAGTACAAGCTTAAGTTTAAATTTTGCAAGAAAGCTAAATTGAAATCAAAATTATGTGTTTTGAGGCAATGCATATAAGACACCCATACAAAATAGACAAAAGAAAGAGAAAAAATGTAAAGAATGGACTTGTAACCTATACAAGAGCATTAAAATTTTGAAATTAAACATAAAGAATAATAGGATTTATATTAAATACATGAGGCTATTATATAATATCAAAAAAGACTATTTTAAAGTTTAAATTTATATTTTAATTAAGGGTAAATACTTTTGGTTGGATTTATGAATTAGAAATAGAAATTTTGAAAGGGCCCCACCCTTTTACACAGACCAATAAAGAGACAATAAAGGATCAATCATATTGACATGGAACAACAACAAGAAAAATATAGTTGTAAGTTAGAAAAATAACATCCAATTAGAAATACTCCACCAATAGTCACAATGTATCTAATAAAGAGGGTCGTTTTCCCAAAAACATTAGTAGATCTATCATTTCACAACAATTTGAATCCAAAATTCTTCAAGGAACTATATCTTATTTTCAACCTTATCCTTTTCCATGAATGAACCTAGTTCCTTTCTAATGGAGTTTCCATCTTTAGTTTCCAAACTTGAGACCAAAGGGAATATAAAGGGTTCCTGTAATCTTCTAAACTTGAACCTTCTTCATATTTTTAAATTATTAGAAGGAATACCAAGAGGTGAATGTTGCAATTCAAGAGAATGGTAGAGGAAATGAACTCCAACTAATCCATCTCTAACATGATTCTTGTCTCTACCAATCTCCTCTAAATTTCTCTTAACAAGACCTTCTAAATTAGTCATGTCTAGAAGAGGACCAACCACCCCTCGATTATGCCCAAAGGGAACCTCAACCAAATCCTAAGGTAAAAAAGGCTCCATCTCATCCTTAAGCATTTTGTTCAACCTTGCCTTCCTCTAAATTTCCTACACCTATAAAATACATAGCTAGACGCATGACAATGGTGAGAACACAAGAAAATCCTATAGCATGACATGTTGAACCCAAAAAACCAAAATAAAAAATAATTTAATCTATAAGTATAAATAGTTTGATGGTAGATAATTTATACATGTAAAAATATGATAAATGTGTGATTATTTTTATTTCCAATCTATAACTTTTTGATGTGCTTGGCTATATAATTGAGATGATTCACTCATAATGTAATGATAAAAATTTAGTATGTGTCAAAGAAATATTTCCGAGACATCAAATTACCATTCTACATAACTCTCATGGAAATAAGAATATTATTTTATTTTAACTAAATAAATTGTGTGTACACTATCTTGAATTACTAATTAATTTTGAATTAAATACTTATAATTTAAAATAAAAGCATCCTTTGTAACATAGAATAGATAGGTTAATTAATGAAATAAAATATGTTTTTATATTATTTATTTTTTACAAATATATGGAACTCATATGATAAATTGACTAAGACATCTCTGTGTGAGAATTAAGATGAGAATAATTTATATACCTTCTTTCAATAATTAACGAATTAAAAATTAATACTTGGCTCATATTGTATAATCACACTAGAAACCAACAATAGAAGATTGAGAGTCTCAACTAAGAATTCCACCTTATAGATCACATTCATACTAGAAGCCAACAACTAAAGACCAAATTTCATAAATAAAGTTCATGTGTTATATATCATGCCTTTGAGGGGTCCACAAGTACCATGAGCCTTTTGAAATCCTTCTCCATCTAAATGCATCCATTCCAAGACCATTGGGAGGTGGGTATCCCAAGTTCCTTAATTTCTTGTAGGAATTTAATCAAGAGTAGGACATTGTGACTTTGGCATGTAAATTTAAATCTAAATGTGCATCCAAAAAATACAAATTCAATAACTAAATTTAATTCAAAAAGTGGGCCATCTATGGCCTTCTATAAACTTCTCGAAGATGTCATTCCCATAAATGATAAATTAAAAGTTAAGTTATGACCTTCACCAAAATGACATGAAATTATCTTTCTAAGATGTCATATTTGCATAAATCCCTCAAAGAATTTTTTTAACTAATTTTAAACATTCAAACAAATAATGGTATAGATTAAGATTCTTGTCTTTATCCTACATTTGGGTCATGTTTGATTAGATTTACTATCATAATTAGAAGTTGTATAAATTGTTATATTATATATTTTTTAACATATATAAAATGTATGGTTGGATTAGTGAGATATTTATAACAAGTATGCAATATGAAGTCAAACTTTATTAGATTTGATTCTTAATAAATTAGTTTTAATGATTAAATTTATAGCTTTATGCAATCTATAAGTTTAAATAGTTTGATGGTATCTAAACTTTATACATATAAAAATATGACAAATGTGTGATTATTTTGCTTTCCAATCTATAATTTTTTATGTTCTTGGCTATATAATTGAGATGATTCACTCATAATGTAATGATAAAATTCATCCTCATATGGAGGATTTTATATTATCTTCCATTAAATTCATCCTCTTTATGAGATTCTTATGGAATATTGATATTCTAGTGTGAATTCTTAATTTTAGACATATCTTAACTAGATAAATTTAGGTTCAATGAAGGCAATAGAACTTTTTTTTCACTTACATAATCCTATTTTGAAGTTCATTTATGTTAACAACTATTAAATTTAAAGATATTTTTATCCCCAATTATTTTCAAATAATTTTACACTAATCTTTGTTTTCTTATTCTTTCTTTCATTGTTTCATTTAAAATTTGAACCATTTAAGGATGTTATGTTATAGATTATAGTTGTCTTCCAATTCTTTTTAAATTGTTCAACCCTCTCATGGTATAAATAATTTTACATTCAACAACCATGTTTAAAGTACATTATATACCCAACCTTTTCCCCTATTTAACACACTCATAAACCTTGTTACTAATCTCATTCGAAGAGGTGGAACAACCAATCTAGTAATTTAAATTTTAGAACTGTTTTCATATATCATTTGTGATGAGAACACTGAATATTATAATTTTTTAGGCCAATCTTTAGGCACTAATTCACCATTGTTAAAATGATCCTTTAAAGTTTATTCATTATTTTTTTTCAGGATTATAAATTTTTACAATGTCTATTAAACCAAACTCAAAATAATAATATAGATTAAGATTCTTGTCTTTATCCTACATTTGGGTCATGTTTGATTAGATTTACTATCGTATTTAGAAGTTGTATTTTGAACTATTATATATTTTTAAGATATATAAAATGTATGGCTGGATTAGTGAGATGTTATAACAAGTATACAATATGAAGTCAAACTTTATTAGATTGATTTAAAATTTAAAATTTAGAACTGTTTTAGATTATGTTTTGTGTGCAATCTAGTAATTTGAATGTTTTGATTATTAAAAACTAGATAGATGTTGAATGTTATTTTGTTAATTGTATGAAAATATTATTGATGAGTAGATGAATTATTAGAACTGTTTTAGATAAACATATTCTCTATATCTAGATATATTATTTACCAAGGTCTCATTGCTCCTTTAGGTGTACATACATATATATAACATGGAAAATGAAGATGTTCCACCTGCAGAAAATTTCTTTGCAAATACCACTAATAAGATTAAAAAATTGAGAGATTCATTAGCACAGGGTGCAAACCCAAGGATATATACTGAACCATTCATGTCAATATTACATAGTCTAGAAAAACTAAAAGATGAACTTGAGAGGACTAGTGCATATTCCCCAGATAGAGTAGTTGTTATTCTTTCCCACATGCGGGAAGAAGTACATGGTGGCGTTCCCCTTAAACAAATACAGGATAGTGTGACCAAAGAAATGATAAAAGCCACTTGTTTTCCATTTTATCAAAATGTGCACAAGGTTAGGGGATATCAGGTCACTAGATGTGTCGATCATGTTATGGCCTCATTGATCTACCCACGATTTCTTGCAACACATGGTCTATACCCAAACAATGACCAGATTCCATTGTATTTTGTTCAGCAGTTGTATGTTGAGGTCCATTTGGGCCTCAAATTCAACTACCTGGACATTCCACCATATGCTGGTTAGGGGCATGGCAGGATTGCTGATAGGCCCACCTATCGTCGAGTAGATAGACCACCCCCAGTGTTTAGGGTATTGGTTGGTGAGAGGTCTCTTGCTCTCACCCCAGCTCTAGCCCCCATAGCAGATGAGGTTGTCATTGCTTCCCAAAAGGAAGCAATTGACACTATAGGTGACATTGCAGCTGCCACCGGTAGGATATTTATTGATCATGTAGGTCAGTATTTGATGTCTAGAGGTTCTTGATCCACACCATTTTTAGCACAGTGGACCACCATGGATCCTTATATAGTAGTGAACATCCCTAATCCCACACAGCTTGATGCACTTATAGGAGATATGGCATGCATGACTCTGCATTGTTTAGCTGAGGACCTCTTGGAGGCATATGCCTCCATTGCATCAGACTATGGGATCGGTATAGAGCATGTTAGAGATCATTTGAGATGTAGAGGTCATTCAGTTCCAGGATCCCATCACTCTTAGCCTAGCACTAGTGCATGTCAGGATCCACCTACAGATCATTCAGTAGCTGCATGGACTATGGGTTTTATTGACATGTTGACTGGTTTTGGTTTGTCATCACTGATTCCATCTCACCTACATAGTCCTCTTCACTCATCATTTATGGCATGACATGGGATAGATCAGAGGATGTAGATGCTTGTTCGTCGCTTGACCATATAGTTGATATGGTGGAGGCGTCCGGTTCAGAGGACTTAGGTCATCCGATATCAGATGATGTGCATGTATGTGTGCATGTGCATGTTTCAATTCATTTTTAATTATTTTTAAATTTTAGTTTTAACTTAGAGATATTCATGTACTGATATATGTATATATATTGTAGGTGGACATACCTAATGTCACTCCTAGCCTTGTTCCTCCAGATCATGTACATCGACATGACTCTGTGGATGAATCTATTGCCAATGGACATGTGAGTTTTAAATTTTTATATATACACATGTATATGTACATGCATATGTATGCACATAGATCTGGATAGATATTTAAAAATATACAAGTACATTCTTAAAAATAACTTTCATAAAATTTATTTAATATAAATTATATGTATTTAACACATTTTGTACACATTTTTATTTGCGGGGCTCAACACACCCATTAGAGCAAGACCGTTCTCATTCAAATGGCCGTTCAACTAGGAGTTGACATTCATATTAGGCCCTGCACTAGATCTATGATCTTTACTACATGTATTTCCTTATATGATGATCTTTAGTATTCAACATTTGATGATCTTTGCTTATATACATACATTTGGCTATTTGCCTATATGATGATTTTTAGTATTCGACATTTGACGATCTTTGCTTATATACAGACATTTGGCTATTTGCTTATATACATACATTTGGCTCTTTGCTTATAACATGTTACATGTTTATTCATTGAATCTATTTACATGTATGTATGTGTTTGCTTATGTTTACATGTTTATATGATATATGTATACATTTGCTTATTTGATGATCTCTTAGAACTTACATTTCCTTATATGATATACATTTGATCTCTAGTAGAATTTTAGGAAATGAACATGCCACTTTATAATTAAGTTCATTCATGTTGACCACAATAAATAATTTGCATGCACACCCATTGAATTTTATAGTAAGAAGTCAAAAATTATAAAATAAATGACTCTCAAGCTCAAGTAGACTAATGATATTTTATAAACGAGTTATAAAATATAATTATAAAGAAGAGGTAGGAACATTCCTTTTATAATTATATACCATCCTTCAAACACTTTCCCTCTAAGTTATAAATTTTTTATGTTAAATTATTTCATAAATAATCTCTTAATCTACACCATTATTAAATTATACGAAAATTTTATTCTTTGAAACATTAAGAAAATTCAATTCAAATTATACCTCTATTGTCTTTTTGACAAGTAACAAAATTCTAAAATTACTCTAAGATATATGTTGCATATCTATACATTAAAAAACAACAAACTCCACAATGAAATAACTTGTTTGATTACCACTTGATTCATTTAATGATCTAGGATGTAGTTATTCCATACACTAGAATAATTTTTTCCCCATATGCATATAGATACAAGCTTATTTTTCATTATTCCATATCAAATTGCAAGATTAATTCACATTTATATCAATTGGAGCTCGCAGATTTTGGAGACATCTTTAACTTGAAGAAGAAAATGGGACAACAAAGAAAAAGAAAAAATGCGGCTCAACGAAAATTGTCAAAAGAAGAAGAACAAAAGAGACATGAACAAAACTTGGAAAATTATCATAGAAAGAAACAAGGTACACATGCTTGTTTCTTCTCTCTCTCTCTCTCTCTCAAGTGTGTGTTTAGGAATTTTATTAACACCTCAATTTTTTTTGCTTATAAATATGCATGCCTTTTATGAAAACCATGTTAGATTTAACTTGGAAACTTTAATACTAAAAAATAGTCATCTTGCATAGACATTGCCTAAATTGCTTATCATCTATTTCCAATTGCTTTTGTTCCATGGAATTCTTAAGTTTAAGAATATTTGATTTTATTTCTTTCAACTCCACAAGTAAATAACTCACAGTCTCTCACTTTCTTTGCTTGCATGTAAATTCAAACAAGCAGGAAATTCTCAAGCGGAAGTCGAGCCAAATATAGATATTGGATCAAACAAATCTGTTGAAGAACACATGGACCTTGAAGTTAGGGAGGAGACCCAAGTTCAAACAATGCTTGTTGGAGAGGGGTCAGGATCACTTCCTTCTACTGGTATGGATGAGCATATAAAACTAGTTGTTCAAAACTTCTGTCACTTATAGCATCATGTTTTATCACTTTGTTTTCTTGCATACATAAATTTCACTTATATAGAATCATCTCACTTTTCTTTGCAAAATGTGAAATCTAGAAAGGGCTCAACAAGCAGGAAGTTCTCATGTTGAAGTCAAGCCAAATATAGATATTGGATCAAATGAATCCGTTGAAGAACACATGGACCTTGAAGATAGGGAGGAGGCCCAAGTTCAAACAATGCATGTTGGAGAGGGGTTAGGATCACTTCCTTCTATTGCTATGCATGAGCATATAAAATTAGCTGAAAAGGTGATGAAACAAATTTCTTATAGAAATTTAGATCATTTACTTGAAATGGATATGGAGAAGCTGAAATGTTATGCCAACCAGCCTTATAATAAGAGAAAGAGGTCAATGACTAAATCTATAAATGGAATAATCAATCATCATTTCAATCATCTTGATACACTTGAAAAAACCCAATTGTTATCACGTTTACTTCTTCGTAATGAGCTGAAAGAGTCATTACAATTGTTGGGTGAACATTCAACATCAAATGAAGAAAACACATGGGATTACAAAGGATATTACTCAAAATGTTAAAAAGGGTTTAGATTCTATTGGGAAAGGATCCGATCAGTGGATAAGCCACTACAAGAAGGGTGTTGTTGACATCTATTGTACATCAAGATATAGCAAGAAAAAGAAAATTGTCTGCACTTTCGGTTGAAATTGGTTATAGTAGAACCACATTAATAAAATATGAGAAAAAAAGAAAGTTTTTGGATGAGAGTTCAGAAGGCAATTGTGCAATTATGTGTAGAGCTCCCTGTTCTGACAGGATTGAAGATGTTGTTAGTAACTTGATCTCAAGTTTTTGGCATGATCAGACTCATCCATCATCAAATACTAGAGATGTTATGAGACACATGATTGGGCCTGGTATTTATGAAAATCATATCAAACATTGGCTAGAAATAACACAATTTGAGATGTATATGAACTTTTGTAATACATATTCTCGTATAAAGATTGGGAAAACAATATTTGAAAGATTAAAGCCATATTATATGAAGATAAACAAGTTTTTTGAAACTTGTTGTTGCCGTTATCATATTGAATTTGATCTCTACTATCAGGTGTTTTGAAAGATGAGAGAAGAAAGTTGTGGGTTTCAAAATGCACCTCCTAAACAGGCAAGTTTGTTCATAGATGCTATTTTATGTGATCATGAAAATGGACCTCAAATAAACTGCATAAAAGGAATTTGTGAGACATGTGGAAATTTGGCTAAATTTCCTTTAAGAAATGAGGATAATGACCTAAAAAAGAAAGTAAATTGCAAGAGGTAAGTACTATTTTTAGAGAGTTTATTTGTTTCAATTTGATTAGATTGTTATTTGAATTCTCTAATGTAATGTTTCATTCATTGTGTGGTTTATTAAGTTTATTCATATTTTACTCGCATAGGTACAAGTATGTAAAGTTGCAAACAAATTTTGGGAAAGAATCCACAAGGTTGAACTATGTAGAAGATGAGATTCCTATTGGAAATTTTATGGAAGATTTTTGAAAATTGATGCAACCATACATACAACATTCCTTTTTTGCTAAGTGGCAAGCACGACAATTCCAAACATTGAGAGATACTTTCCCACTTGGAACAGTTCTATTAATAGTCGACTTTGCAGAAAATTACTCCTTCATACATTAAAAGGAGATTCAATTAGAGTATTACTTTTTAAAGCAGACCACTATTATGGTTCATGTGTGTTATCGACATGCACAATCAGAATTGGATGGTGTTGAGAGTACAGATGAAGAACGATCCATAAAGAAAGAATATCACTTTTATATTAGTGATGATAAAGAGCATGACACACTTTTTGTCGAACATTGTTTTACAATTTTTTTTGAGAATTTGAGAAGCAAGGGTGTAAAATTTGAAAAAAAAATTGTATGGTCAGATGGATGTGTGTCACAATTCAAATTTTCACAGCCATTCTATGCACTTTGTAGATATCATAAAATCTACAAAATACCACATGTTTGGAGTTTTTTTGAGTGGGCATGGAAAGGGTGAGCATGATGGAGCAGGAGCTTGCATCAAACGAGCTTTAAGAAAATATCAAATGAGTTATCTAGAAGATCGTATAGACAATGCACATGATATTGATGAATGGTGCAAGAAACACTTTGCATCAAATGTGGTCGACACATCTTCGAGAACAAACTGACACATTCCACATAGATTGTTTTGGGAGATATCGAGTATGTATAAATTACATTTTCAAAAATTTGAATTTATTTAAATTTAAAAATTATATATATATATATATATATTATATATATATATACATGTTTGTTCACATAAGTTTGTTGTTGTACATGTGTCTAGGTGTGGACAGAAGATCAATGCATGGATGAAAGAGGGTAGAAAAAACAAGATCTTTGCATTGTGTTGGGAGTTCAGATAGTTGCCATGGATGGACATTACACACAAGGGATTACTCTTGTTTTTGCACTGAGTGCATTGCAGGAAACTCTGATCATGCATGCAACAACCAAGAACTTGGATATGTTGGTAAATGGGATACAATGCCACTAGTTGTTTCAGAAACATATGATGAAAATGAGGAAGAAAGATTTGAAGACATTCCTTTGATTTCAATTGATTATGACCATATATCAAGTTTGGTTAGAAAAGGTACATGTGTAAGTTTTCAATAATTTTTATATATTATATATATCTAGTTAATGATCTTTGAAGTCTAGAGACATTTCTAATTTTTTTAGAAATTTTGTGTGTAAATTTGGTGTACAGGAGATGTTTTTGTAGTCATAGCAAAGCATGGAAACATCGAAGGTGTTAGCTATTATTTATTGCATTGCATAGAAGAGAGGAATAAGCTAACACAACTTGAAACAAGTGATGGAATGCCATTTCCCATAGGTGAGTTTGAATTTAAAATTATATATACATTGTGTTCACATGTGCATGCATGACTGTTATAAATATTAAATATATATTGTACAAACTTTGAGCACGAAAAATGGTGTACATGTTCATATGTCTTACGAAGTAGGTTCATGTTTACCATGCAGGTTCTGTTGTAGTGCAAGGGACATATCTAAAACAAGTCAAATTTGTTCAACACGAGATTCATTTTGTTGACTATCAACTTGATAACAAGGTATATCAATATAGTCACTTGATAATTGCTACCACCCTACATCTTCATGCAGTTCCACATGCACGTGGCCGAAGAAAATGGAGACTAGATAGTGAAGATCATCAAAAAATTCTACATGTTATTGAAGAGCGGGCTGAACTAGAATCTTTGACTTAGATTATATCCATGATTTTCAAGTTCACTTGTAACCCTATACATGTTCAAGTGAGAACTTATAGTAACTTGTACATAGTTGTAAATCATTTTGTGTAAATTACAATTATATTTACATATTTGTTCCATGGAATTCTTAAGATCAAGAATCTTTGATAGCATCATCTCTCACATTTAATTATATATAACTTCTATTTGTTTCATGGAATTCTTAAGTTCAAGAATCTTATATACGATTATATACAACTTATATTTGTTCCATCGAATTGTTCCATGGGAAATTATGCAATTATATACAACTTATATTTGTTTCATGGAATTCTTAAGTTCAAGAATCTTGTATACAATTATATATACAACTTATATTTGTTCCATGGGAAATTATGTAAATTTTAAAATTAAGTATTATCTAATTATAAAATTATTGCACACATATTTAAAACATAAATCAATGTACCCTCGAGCTCCCTCTCTCCCCTCTACCCTTAACCCTTAAACCCTAAACCATTGTACCCCCTACCCTTTATCTCTCTCCCACTCCCCCCTCTCTCTCTCAAGTC
>VDFB02193867.1:709624907-709636738 GCA_007258455.2 Sequoia sempervirens | reverse complement strand
TCAAGGTTGCTAACATCACTCTTGAAATGTTTTAATTTTTTGACCTTTCAAACATTAAAAAGTAGATCATTAAATTAATTATGTAATGGCATAAAAATTAAAAACATCATGAATTAATTATGTAACCACATAAGTCAAATATAATTCTATCAAGAAATTAATATCAAATAGATAATATAATCGCATAACTCATACATTTCAATGTCATTGATCTTCTTCTTCATCCAACTCTTTGTCTATATCATCCGATCCAGATCCGACATTGTAAGGATTGGTCGTATCATCATCGTCGTCATTGATATCAGTTTCAATAATGTCATCATCCACACAGATATCATCTTCATGAACATTAACTCCTACATCATCATGATCTAGTTCTTCCTCTTTGACATCTTCGTCAGGGACATCATCAACTAACTGTTGATCCTGATCATCATCTACATCATCTTCTAGTTCTTCGGTATCTTCTTATTCCACCACATTATACTTTACTGACCTTCCTCTTGGATCATGTCTAACAAAAAATGACCAACCCAGTTTTCCTAGAACTTCTGAGTAAAATACCTACTCACATTGGCTTGGAAGAACATAGAGCTCATTTCCAGCTCGCTCGATGAACCTTGTATTAACCATGGTAAATCCATTATCATGTTCAATAATAGTTCTCTTAGGATCATTTTCATTCAATCGTAGCCTATACCATAGGACGATGAACATAATTAATCTGAAGGACTTAAAGTCACACTCAACTATATCATCCAAAATCTCATAGTATTGATTTTCTGAGACTTCTAGATGTGTCGCTTCTAGATGAAACATTAGTCACCTGAAAGACTGTAGTTATACTAGAATCACAAGTTTTCTTCATGTCATCCAACATTTTGATTCAAAATTTACGACCATTGCACCACATAACCTTGTGGTGTTTCACCTGCAATATGTCAAACATGTAAAAATTATTACAATATCGTCAGTTGATAAACATATTTATTCTTGGCCGAATGTATGCAAAGAAAACAATCTCAACATATATATATATCAATATAATTGAAAATAATTAAATAATATGGGTGATTAATATATTTATACGTACCTTTTTATCTCTTAAACCATATGCTAAATCAATTTCCCTTTGTGTAACATTGGAATCTCCATTACGATGAGCTTATTTAACCAATGAAGCCACACCTTCCCATGTTAATGCGCGACCAGATTGTTGACATCGTTCAATCCATACCGTCATCCAATCAAAAATTGTTTTGACGTACAAATGTAGTGCATCCCACTCTCAACCAACTGTATCAAAAAAAAAAATCACAAACGACGTATAATTAGTTAAATACCACGATTATACCTTAATTTATAATTGATGTATATTGAAGATTAAAAATTAAATAAGTACAATATACATAAGCCATATGTAAAATGTATTCCAATTAATCTCCATGACCATTTTATAATTACCTCTCACTTTCCTCAATCTACCTTTCCCCATCAGGTACTCCCCTTCAAATTTGTTAATGGAGTTGGGATCCCAAATGCGATCTACATGGATCTTTTTGCAAACTTAGGAAGATATTCACTAATGTACACCATGGTCTGGTATACCATATATCCCTCCACCATAGAACCCTCAGGATGTGCTCTTTGTCTAACCAAAGCCTTCAAAAATTTCAAGTGCCTCTCAACCATCCACAATGACCTTGTGTGTACAGGTCCACACAATTCAATCTCCTCCTTGGTGTATGAGGTAGTGTTCTTGTGCATTGAAAAATGTCGAAGGTAGACACTTTTTCATTTCACACATTAGACGAAAAAAATTTCTCTTCCAATAATTTATATCTTCTTTATGGATTTCTTTAGATGACAACCATCTACAAAATATTCAAGGCGCAAATATATTAACAAGATTTAACAAAAATATACAGTATATTACATAACAAGTAAAACAAATGGCAATTATAAGATGTATACAATGAATTGAACAAATATCGCTACTTACCTCATGTATTTTTCAAGATCATATATAACTTGTTTGACATTGTTGTCAAAGTTGTTTGGGAGAGATAGAGGTAGAATGTACTACAACAATTATAAAATGATCTTTTCATTATTTTTCCAAAAGTAGTAAACATAATACACTGAAAAGTACATGCATTATACAAGTGTTTATATTATACCAGAATAATTACCTTAATGAAGGTATGTCAATCATGCATTTTTATCCCTGACCCAAATTCACTTTTCTTTGTTATTATATTGTTTATGTTCGCAGCAAATCCTGTGGGAAATTGAATTTTTCATATCACTTCTTTTATAACATTGTTTTGCTGCTCTGTTAATAACCAAGGAAGGGCACTTATATTAATTTGGTCTCCATCGCAATTTAATTGAATGACATTTTTCATTGCATGATTGGCTTCCTGAATGTCACTACAAATTTTGACAATTTTTCCTTTGTCATGCCTTCCATCCAATATTTTTCATAACATTTCTGTTATATTCTTTCTAATATGCATTGTATCAAACAAATGCACAATTTGTAGCTGCTCATAGTAGGACAATCTACTAAATTGTCTGGGATAAATTTTTAGTCCTTATGGAAACCGGTCATTAATGCCTTGACGACCTTCATTAAGCATATAAGTTAAACAAATTAACAACGACAATCATTGTCAATTATAGCATGAGTAAACACAACACAATATAAAAATATAAATTCAAAACATATCATATATGATAGATAAACAATTTGATCCGATGTATAACCTTGATGATTAATTCTATTATATTTCAACTTCCATAGGCAAGGTGTCATTCTTTGTGGTTTTGATGTAGTCTATTCTTTCCCATTGAAAATATGTTTTTCAATAGTTTGATACTTATGATTTCTATGGAGGAAGTGTCTATACTCATCAAACACCCACTTTCCTAAACTTGTTGAACAACGAGATTTCATCTTTGGACCACAAATTGGACGTGCAAATTTTTCTTTTGTTTGAAGACCTGCAAGATCATATATAATTGGATTAAATGTCAATTTTTATAATTATATATAATGAATAGATTATTTTAAAAACATGCATGATATCTACTTTATAAAATTAAATATTGTTAAAGTGCAGTCGAACGTTATAACATACCACAAAAATGTGTTAGCCCTGGGGCTTCATGAATTGTCCATACAAGCATTGCATGGAATTGAAATTCTCTTTGTCCTATTGGTCTAGAGACGTCATACATAGTGACACCATTCCATAACTTTAGTAACTCATCGATAAGAGGCTCGATATATACATTCATATCTTTAACTTTGTACTTACCTAGTTGAATGAACATAAACATTACATAATTATTATAACCATTTTACTGCAATATATATAAATTAATGTACATGACTATTGAATGAAAAAAATATAAGTCATTATGCAACAAATAAGACAAATGAGATGCTACTACGTTAAAGAAAATTGATGTAAACAAATACCTGGAACAATCATTGACAACATTATGTGCTCCCTATTTATTGACATCCATGGAGGAATGTTATTGTTGATAACAAAAACAGGCCACACTGAGTAAATAGATCTCAGCTCTCCAAATGGATTGACACTGTCCGCTCCCAATGAAAGCCTGAGATTACGAGGTTCTTCTTTAAAGAGTGGCCATTTTTCCTCTATGTCCCTAAATGTAAAACTATCCACAGACATTCGAAGAATGTCATCTCCACTTCTATTCTGTGCATGGTAATCCATACATTGTGTTAATCTTTCGCACCTAAATAATCGTTGCATACGTGGAATAATGAAAATATAACGAAGAACCTTGTGAGACACCTTTTTTGTTAGTTGATCTATTCGATATCTACTAATATGACATTGTGGGCATTCTGTTGCAAATTCTTTTTGTTTATGATATATAATATGATCATTGGGACATGCATCTATTGCTTGATACTCCATTTCGATATCTTTTATAATGCTAGATAAATCTCAGTATTCAAGTGAGGTAAAATATTTGATGGTCGTAACAAAAATTCACCAATCAATCTACAACAAAAAATAATTTGTTAATATAAAGAATATTAATGGTACATATTTCATCCTTTATTTACTAGTGATGAACTAACAAAAATTAAAATAGATGAAAAAAGATGACATATATGACATACCTTAACATTCATGAGATTGTTATATTTGATAAACCATTCATAACCTTCAAGTTCAACAACACCAATACAGTAGAGAGAAGAGCTATTTGGGAGCCTTCATAAAGGGGCTTGTATGCCTTCTCAAGTACAGGTAAATCATGAATATTATCAAAGTCATCTCGATCATCATGATCAGCTCTGCCACTAAATGTGTCATGGATCAATGTATTTGTACCATCATCTTCAACTGTGTTTTATGGCGCATGATCATCTTCTTCCATAGGATCATTAACTTCATCTTCGATATTCACAGCTCCATGTTTGTCCGCTTGCAAAACCACATTCTTTGGGCCACGATAATCCATATCATCTTCCCTCAGGCGCCCCACCTTTATAATAATGATATAAACAAATAAACCATGATCATGATCAAGTGATTTTATATATATATAATGTTAAAACGATATACACATTTACAAATTCAATCAATATAAACATATATAATGAACAACTTACCAACGGACGATAATCATGCCCCCCTTCAATGTGACCATGTTGCCTACAATGTTTCTTAGCTATTGTGATTAAAATTCGTCTCTTCTTTAAGCCTTGCAATTATTGCAAGGACAATAACATTTTCCATCACCCTTTCTTTTCAATCTAGCCCACAATCTATCAAATGTCTCTTCATTTTGTTCTGGACTAATATTATCTGACATGATTTTTCTTTACCAAGCTTGACTATTTAGATCTTAAAAAATATCAAACTCACACTCCAATAATTTTTATTCATAGACAGGTAACAAAATCTAATAATTCTGATATTTTACACCCAAAAAATATGGCATGCAACCACCCCTGCAAAAGAGAAGATAGTTTGAAGTTAATGACCCCAAAAAACACTTTAAAATGTTAATTCCAAAATTTATTAAATTCTGATTTTACTATGATTTCCAACCGTTAGACTCCTAAAATCAGAATATTGAACTTTGATCGCAAACTTCCTACAACGATGGAGGTAGCGAGCTAGTAAGAGCAAGTGATCCATTCCTAAGGAGCAACAAGTCAGAATCATCATTGCTAATGTCAATACGGATTTATCCTTTTAGTTAAAGATGCAAAGTGTCACTTCTTATGATGAGCTTATCCCTAGGGCCCTCAACATTGAGAGAGCCCTAATCACACAAAGAAGCACACACTAGTAGAATTTGGCAAATAAATGACTAGGTGACTAAAAAATTTAGTCACAACAACTAAAAATGACTAAATTCTGCTCATTTTTTGCAACTCAACTATAAATGAGTAAATAAATGACTAGTTTGGTCGTTGATTAAAAATTATTTAGTCGTACAAATAAAAATGACTAAATAGTTAGTCATTTATTTAGTCATAATCTATTTGAATAAATCATTTAAGGAATCAAGAATATAGCCCGCCAAAATACTCTAAAAATTTAATAAACATACCCTAAAACTTTTGTCAAAATCTTATTTTCAGGCGTAGCCCACTAGAATGGAGTTTTCATTTTAATAAACATACTCTAAAACCTTCGTCAAAACATTATTTTCAATCATAGACCGCCAAAATGGAGAAGTGTTTCAGTAAAGAATGACAGAGAACGGTGAGGAGATGTACGTAAAAGGAGGCATAGGATTCATTGATGCTTATCTCATTTCTGTTCTGCTCAACAAATCTTATATTGTTCTCGCTACTATTTGTAATCTAGGTATTTACTTGACATATATTTGCATAATCTCAAATTTTTTCAGAGGATTTTGAAGTATCAATGTATCCTATATAGGGTTTAGAATGATTTCTTTTAATTAAAAAAATAAATAAATGATGTATTTCCCTGTATTTAGATAATGTGGAGATCTCTTAAATCTGCCCCAACACACTATCCTCTTTGGCACTGTATTCATTACTCCAGCTACTAGGGTTTTGCATGTGACATCTTTAATATCTTCATGACTGTGACTTTTAAATAGATCTTAGTCTTTTCTTTAATCATTTTCATGGTAACCCTTGAGTTCCATAATCCACCTTCAATCTCTTTTAAGAACGTTGTCTTAAGCTAGACTGCATAGTATGCATATAAAGCAAGTCCTTCATACTTGCCATTGTTCCAAACCACCACTCGTTGCCTTGCTTAAAATGTTGCCTCCATAAGCACAATAGCATGTTTTAAAATCATAGTTGTTAGTGATTGACCATTAAGGTCACCACTTTCATTAATATACAATGAGATTTTTGTCTTCAAACTCAAGGCATTATGCAAGATAACATTGTAAATTGTTTGTTGTGTATGATTTGATTTTCTTGGACATTTATTGTGTTGCTAACTTCCTTTAAGACTGGGTATTGCACCCTCGGCTGCAATCTCAAACAGCTCACTCACCATCACTTGAATATTCCTTTCATGAGCATCCTTCTATAAAATCAAACTATGCCCTATAGACTGCCTACTTACTACAGGGGATTTATTGTTTCATGGTATTGTAGATCTTAAGATCCTTCAACCTTATTGACACTATTTCACAGTCCACAAGGTATTATTCACTATTCTCCCATCTTTGATGAGTCTCAAAACACTGCTCAAACATGCAATCCACTACCTCCATTATACATTAATGGCTAAGAAGAAACATTGAACCTATGATTACCACTGTTACTTCATTTGGACAGTCATTCCTTGATTGCATTTTCCTTGTCTAACACTACCAAAAGCATTTGAAAAACCTTAAGTCAGCAAGGAGGTAAAAAGAAACTCCTGTTAAAATCTCCACTTTACTATGCAAGGTTTGAGCTTTATTATCTTGTCACTGCTCAGCCTCTTTTTGACTGTCACATCTCAAGTGACTGTCATTCTTCTTACCGTAGATTGCATTTACAAATGTCACTAAGCTACATAGTGTGCTTGTTATTGGCTACAATCTTTAGATTGCAAGATTTTGTTATTAGCTATAATGTCTCAATCTTTTGGTATTGCAACCTCACTAATCCACTAGAGTTATTGTTTATGTTTCTACGGAGGCCTAGGGTTTGTACCCTAATCATGCTCTTACCAATTCTTTGTTGGTATTAAAAAACAACCTTAAATCTTGGGTCAGAAAATTAGTTGTCTTGACAAAGTTGTGGTATGATCTTGGATTGTATCCTAGAGTGTGTGGGAAGCTTGTATTTGATCATTAAGGTATGTAAACCTGATCAGGGAAATGTATCCTATATAGCATGAGTCTTACTTTAATACTTTCCATAATGGTTATTAGCATATCACATTATTATAATTTGCAGTAACCCAAGATTGCATTCAAGTATGTAAAAAATTTGGTTTGTAGTTTAAGCTATACACTTTTAAGTAACATTCATAAAGTTTAGAAAATCTTGATCACTCTCTAGAATAGCCCATTAAACATGGGTTGTGCTTGAATGCACTACACAATTGATATAACACAACCACTCTACATATCAACCAAAGTTATAGGCTCTTTATTGCAGCAAGAGGTAATCACTCTTGGATCATGCTATAATTACATCGTAACTAGTTAAACTTGAGACAACCTGAATGCGCCCAATGATGATTGACACCTACATTATACAACCTGAATTAACTACATTATATGAGTGCCTCCATTTCTATCACAACATTGCCACATTAAACTTGGGTCACACATGAATGCATCATGTATTTGTTATAGCACAACTATGCCACATGACCAATAGAGTTATGGATCACATAATTATAGTCACAAGAATTTGTTCCTTGGTTGTGATCTTATGGTGATTCCACACAACAAAATCTGGACATGAAATTCTCAAAACCCTAAACCTCTAAAAATAAAATCTGATGAGATGTTTCTTTAAAATATGATTTTCAAACTTGGAACTACAAATCTGACTTCACAACTGAATTCTGCAAAAAGACAATGACCACCCTCAACCTGGCGATATCTTCTTGAATTTTTTTTCTGATTTTTCCCAAGAAAATCATCCTTAGTTATCCACAAACTGTCTCAAGTAGAGAAAAACATTGTTGCAATAAATCAACGAACTCACTTTTCTTTATGTCGGCCACAATTTGATTTTTATTTTTATTTTTCATGTTTGTTGAAATTTCGACGAAACCCAGGTTCATCGAAATTTTGATGAACGTCGGGGATAAACTTTTAAAAATTAAAAATTACACATCAAATTTTACAAGCACCCGACAATACATCAAATTATACATATTTCGTCAGACATTTTCGTCGGATTTTGCAGTCAAATGAGTTAGTGATTATCAGTTTAAAACCTTTGTTGTTTGTCTTTGAAATTTCCATTCCACAACCTGGCTTGATTTACATAGGGATTGTCCTTTCGTATATGATTTCCCTTCCTCTTCTAGTTGTCCTTAAAGCTTGCTCATTTTAAACTTCTAGATTTTTCACTACCACTTTGTCATGACATTATAACTATCCTAGTTTGTAGAAGTGGTTGACTTACTACAGTCTATAGGATTGTTCTTCTTGCTCCTTGCATCATTGCCACTTCACAAAAGTGATTGTCTCTTCTACAATCACTATGACTATCAATTCACTTTCTTTTCTAATACAAACTTGCTCTTTTGATTTGAAATTTCTCATCTATGACTGCCAACTTGGTCTCTTCATGGTGGCTTTCCTTTCATAGATGACTGCACTTTGATTAGCCCTATAACTATTCTTGATAGTCATGCAACTCTAACAGTCATAGGGGCGTGATTGTCATCTAATCTTCCCTTGTTATCTTTGTCATGTAAGATTGACTCATCACCCATGTTATTTTCAATGTTCTAATCTTGATTTACTCTCTTGAAACTTTCCTAAATATTCTTTCTCACTATCACTTTTGTTAGTTGCCTTCACCCTTTAACTGTGGTAGAAGGTATAAGAGTTTTCATAACTTTCTCTTGAAAGATCCCTTGGTATATGACTATTAATGAAGTTTTTTTTTGCCTTCTACATGATTTTCCTAGTAAACATGACCTCTATGCATATGACATTATCTCATGGCATTACCATAGACCTCTCTAAAGCAATACCCTTTTCACATGCCTGTAGGGTGTCCTGACTATCATCCTTGAGTATTGACTATCCTCTATAGATATACTGGATTTCCTTTCATATGTGGGAAAATGTATAGGGCCATTATCCCTTGTCTTTGAAAGGACTATGTCCCTATGACCATAAGACTATATCTAATCTTGCTTTATGGTCATAAAATTTGGAATTGTCTTCGCTATCTTATCTGACCATTATCATTGTATAAGCTTCACTCTTGCCTTTGTGATTGTATTCTTTTCTCATGTTTTATAGGTTATCATGTCTTAAAGAATTCTTTTAACCTCATCCGATTGTAGAAGTCATCAATCTCTACAAAACTATCTTTTTTTTTCATGACCATATGATTTGTAGCCTCTTGAACACCTGCCCCTTAACACTTCTCATCACTCTTTTGTTCATTGTCATCTATAGGTATGAAAAGTGACCTTTCATTAGTGTTTTTACATAATGACTACCCTTTATACATAGTACTATACTGTGATTTGAGGATTTCATTGTCAAGAAACTTCATGGTTGTCATCTAGGTCTTTTAGTGCTCAGTCAAGGTTCATATAACTATTATATAGAACTTGACAACGAAGGTTCACTATCTTACAATGATTGAATTCTCCTTTGTGTATAGGTAAAGAGTATTGTCATGTTCCTTGACTATTCCCTTACATGATAGTTTCCTCATCCTTATAGGCCTATAGCAAACCATTTATCATACTTGTACCCTTATGAAGACCAAAACATTTCCCTTATCTTCTCACTATTCTCTTTAACATGGCACTTTCATTACTTAATCTCTTGAGGTGACTGTCCAATGTTTTGTCACTATTTTTCCTTTGAAATTGCATTCTTCTAATTATCATGTTATGACAATTTACTTATCATTTTGTCTTTTGGGGTGGGTGACTGTGTCTAATTGCATATGAACCTTTGAAAAAATTCTTGGTGACTACTATCAAATTAGCATGCTATTCACCATCAATCTTTCATAGAGGAAAGGTTATCTTGACAATTTTGTTGTGGTCTTCAAGGTAAAAAAACCCTATCAGAACTATCACTTTTTCTCATATCAAAAGTTTTTACTTGTATAACCCCTGTTATATGTGGAAACATAAAATGAATTGACCCAGGTATTGGCAATCACAATCTTAATAAGACTTTCAAATATTGACAATAGCAAGGTCTTGATGAATTTTCCCCAATTGAAAGCTTATGAAAATATTCATAAACTCCAAGAAAGACTAATTTTTCCTAGACTATTGATGATCCTCTTAAAACTACTCAAAATAGGCCTTTGATGTCTTTTCATGCCTCTTTCCATTATATCATAACCCTTGCAAATAGTTTTAAATAACTTCAATCAACAACTTATCACCAGCAATCATCTTCACCCTTTTTATGAACATATCTTTGCTAATTCTTCTTACCTCATAGATGGCATATGAGGGGTGATCCCACAATAGTGGTTTACAATTTTTGGCCAAACTGGACACTGAAATTATTATTTTTAACTAAATCTTCACATTGGGGCACATATAGCAGATAAACTGTGAGGAATTTGAAGATGATACAAACTAGAGTCTCTCCACATTTTGTCTGTAGATTCTAAAAATATTTTTTTCAAAATATTTGGAATCAGATTGCACTTCTTTTTCCATCTCCCACGAAAATTGATTTTTTTTAGAAAACAACATTTTTAAAAAGTGATGCACACCGTATAACGCATAACTTTTTTTCTTGAAGGATAAACTTCTAATTCTTTTGAATTTAGATTTATAACTCTGATATCTAGTGGTTCCACTTGGTTAGATAGTTTTTTATTTAATATTTTTTCTTTAATCAAGTTTCAAAGTCAAACCAATTACAATTCAGACATAGTGTGACCGTATAAAGCATAACTTTTATTGTATGTATCAATTTTTTTATTTATTTTTTGGATGAAGGACTCCAATATCTGGTGCACTCATATTTTTCTTTTCTTTTTTTGATAATTTTCTATTTTTCCAGATGTGCAGAATAGAGAACTTCATTTTCGGTGAGAAACCTATATTTAATAAAACTTAAAAAACAAATAGATAATAAAACCAAAACATATTAAAATTATATTTTTTGGATAGCTCGTTCTGAGGGCTACCTGATACTAGTTGGGTTTGTGAAGTCTCCTCCATTTTCATTTTCAAATTGAGCTTCAAAGTGCAAAATTCTGGACAATTTTGGTGCCTAGGAGGGTGAAGGTGAAAAAAGGGTGGTTCGACGAAACATGTGTTTGATCGAACCAAAAAATATGTTCGGCCGAACCACATTAAAATACAATAAAAAATGTATAATAAAGTGGTTCGGTTGAACCTGGAAAATGGGTTCAGCTGAACCCTCTGACATGGATCTTTGTTTTCCCCTTTTTTTCCAATTTGTTTTTTTTTGTTTTCCGGTTTTTTAATAGTTGTATTTTATTCTTTTTATATTATAATATATAATATACTTATTATTACAATATATTATAATAATATATAATTATTATTAATTATATATTATTATTATAATATATAATTGTTATTATTATAATATTAATAGTATATAATTAAAAAGTAGAGGGGAGAGAGGGAAAGGGG